>PVJH01038081.1:0-17447 GCA_004026705.1 Nesogale talazaci | reverse complement strand
CGGGTGTCAGCCGGGCCCTGCTGCCCCCGTCTTTCTAAAGGTCGTGGTGTCCCTGAGACAGCATCTTCCTCCTGAACCCTGCAGTGTTCAAGAGATCTCGGGGGTGAGGTGGGGGTGATAGATGTGAGACTCCTGACACCCCCCCTCCCCAAGGAAAGAGCATGTGTCCAGCAGAGGGTGTCGGGGGGCAAAGGGAGAACGCTCCATCTCCCTGTGTCTTATGGGAGGCAGGCTCCCATGGTGGGGGGTGCGGTGCTAGGGCTGTACCACGCCTTATCTGGGCTAGGCCTGGCCTGGGAGCTCCACGCTCCCTTCCTCCCCTGCTTCTCTGAATAAACACTTGCTGACCGTCTCCAGGGGGGTACCCAGGCACCACTCCACGGGGAGCCTGCGGCTGAGCCATGCCGTGTGGTGTTCTGTTTGCCGGAGTGGCTGGGATGGACGCAGAGAGACTAATCCCTCAGGGCCTGCGCACACAGCCCGGCGGGGGTCCAGGCTTTGTCATTATCTAATTAGTTTCTGAGCTGAGGATCTGATGGACTCTTTAACCTTGCGAGATGAGGCCACCTCGGAGATTCGGCTGCAAGGTGTCAGCGCGGAGCTCAGCCTGGGCCCCGTGAAGAAGAGGCTTCTCCACTCTCGTCCACCTGCTGGGACCCTGGAACACGGAGCGCCTTGTGTGGACAGCTCACGTGCCCCAAGGTGCCACGGTCCCGCTCTGCTGAGAGAGAAGGGGAGGAGGCACCCAGGAGAGAGAGAGCCAGAGAGCCTGCAGCTCTCTGAGAGGGGGACAAGTCTCTCCCCACCCCCACCCCCGCCTGGGGTCCCGTGAGGACAGGCGACCCTGAGTACAGAGGTGCCCCGTCTGGACAGTCACCTTGTACGGCGGGGTACCTGGCAGCCACTAGGCCACAGATAGGACTTCCTTCTGAGCAGCGGGGACTCCTTGCTCCTGGCTTAGTGAGGGAAGTGTCACTGCCCCTTCAGCCAGGATGCAGGAACTGGGGGTGCCCTGCCAACAGACTCTCCATCCCGTTGAGGGAGACAGCTCGGGCAGGGCTGGGCGGGCACCGGAGGGGCGTCACGTGCAGCACCGGCCAGCAGGGTTCACTGCCCCTTCCCCAGCCAGGCTCCCAAACCTTACCTGTCTCACCAGGGGGGCGGGGGTGGGCAGAACTTTTGGTGGTGTGGTCGGCGGAGGACTGGCCCCAACCCACGACATCACGTCCCGGTCTGCCGAGTCTGTGAGCCCGCCAGGCTGCCTGGCACAGGGCAGTGTCCCACGTCAACTCCAGGGCACGTGGCTAACGGTGACGGTATACGTGTGGGACACAGGCACAAGGGGTGAGGTGGCCGCTTTCCAGATGGAAAGACTGAGGCCAAGCCTCTGGGAAGTGGCGCCTGCCAAGGGAGCCGGGGGGCCCTGGCTTCTTGCCCCTCCCCCCAGTTCGATCCTGCCACCTTTGCATGTCCCACGTGACACCAGGGCAGAGGGCCCAGAAGACGAGGGGGCAGGCCTGGTCTCTGGCAGGGGCTCACTGGGGTCACGAGCTGCCCGTCAGAGGTCAGGTCTCTCAGGTGACAGACCCCCATCCTATCTGCCTGAGGCTCCCACCCCCCTGGGGCAGGAGGTGCAGAGGGGTTGCGCTGGTCGTGGGCTGGGCCAGGCCGGGAGGCACCTCAGGGAGGTGACCTGGGCCATACCTGGGAGTGACACAGGACTCACCTTCCTGGCCTCCTGCATGGCCTCTCCCTCAGTGAGACACATACCCAGGCCGGAGCCTTCTTTCTGAGTGTCATCAGAGGGGACACAGCTGCCCCTGGGTGACAGGAGTCCAGTCGGAGCCCTCAGTGCTGCCTGGCACTGTGGCTCCACCTGGCAGGGACTGAGATGAAGGACAGTGGGAGTGGGGAGGGGGTGGAGCAAGGGGAGTCCCCTCTCCCTCTCTGATAAAGCCAGGCCCATCCCCCAGCACCCCACCATGATGCCTCTTGTCTCACCTTGAGGTTGTCCTTGACCTTCTCTGAGCCACAGCTTCCTCTTACAGGATGGGGGAGGGGGGAAGGCAGCACCTCCCCGGAGGGTGTGGTGTGAGTGACAGTGGTCATCAGAGCCTTTCAGGCTCCGAGTGCCTGGACTCTCCCTGCCAGCAGGGCTGCAAGCGGCCCCTCCTTCTTGTCGCCAGCATCCCCAGGGCAGAGATGAACCCCTTTGGCTGGACTTGTCCTCGGCGAGACCAGATGGCAGGGAGAGAGAAGGACACAGGGTGCATACATTTTCTGTGAGCTGCGCTGCTTCTCAGGATGCGCTGGCCAGTGAGAGTGGCCATTTGGGCATTTGAACACTGGGGGAAGGGAGAAGCTTGGGGGAAGAGAGGCCACTCGGGTTAGGGTTTTTGCCTTTTTCTTGTGATCTGGGGGAAAGTTTACAGTGCACCGTGGCCTCCCATCCCACGGGCTATTTGGAGACATGGGCTGCCTCCCCCAGACTGTCACAGCCCTCTCCCCACTGCCTCTCGTGGCCTGTCCCTTCGCCCCTCTCTCCAGTCCCGTCCCACCTCCCACGTTGTGTCCCTCGGTGGACGCTGCCCTTGGGCTCACCTGCGGGTGGTGGTTCTAAGGCAGGCCTGGGGGACAGGCGGGCCACGTAAGGCCTGCAAGGTCATCTCACAGAGCAGCTTCAGCCGTCTCCCTAGGGAGAGTGGTCATTCGAAGTTTGACCCAATAGAGTAGGCTAATGTGTACACCGATAATTTTATATGGGCCACCAATGATGCTGTAAGTATCCGAATGATGCTACAAGTATCCAAATGATGCTACAAAGTATCCAAATGATGCTATAAATATCCGAATGGCCTTGGGCTAAGGAGTTCTCACCTCCCAGCTGTTGCAGTTGGCGTTATAGGCCTGTCGGTTGAGTGGCTGGGAGTCGAATCTCAGGGGCTGGGGGTGGGGGGTGAGTCCGGCGGCCATGGGCCATAGTCTCGGGGGTTCTGCAGGCTTGCCCCACCAGTCAGCCTGGCCCTTTTCGTCTGGGGCTTTGGCCCCTTCTCCAAGGTCTCCTGGTGTGCTCCCTTGCAAAGGCGTCCGCAGTGGAAGCTGCTCTTCTGGGTCTTGGGGTGGTGGAGGCCGGCCCGTCCACTTTCTCCTTTGGCGAGAAGGAAGGAGGTTAGAGGGGGAATAAGCAAGGAGCTCCAGGGGTCTAGAGGTACAGCTGCGAACCATGAGGCCCAAGGTTCAAGCCCACCAGCTGCTCTGTGGAAGACATATGAGGCTGATCATGTCCATAAAGATTTAAAGTCTTGGAAACACTAAAGGGGGGGGGGGCAGTCCTACTCTGTCCTATAGGGCCACCCTGAGTCAGACTGGCCCTGATGGCAGTGGGTTAGGTTTGGGAGTGTTGATGAAGCCCAGAGGCAAACACGGGCCTACAAAGAGCAGCAATCGGGGCGCCACCGGGGGCTTGTGCTCAGCTGCTCACCAAAAGGCCAGAGGCTCACAACCGCCCACGGGGCCACGGAAGAAAAGTCTGGTGGTCATCTGCCAAAGTCTTAGCCATCTCATGCTCTGTGGAGGCCAGACCTACATGGGCACAGGGGGTGGGTCCCCGGGTCAGCGTTCACCCCCAGCCATAGCCACTGTTTGCAGTAGAGGGAGCCAGGGAGCTCGGTGGACCTGGGGTCTTTCGTGAACTCAGGCCACTCTGGCTAGGTAGGGAGACCCCTGGAGAGCGAGCGATGGGTCTGGGATGAGTCTCCCCCTGCCATCACCACCGCCTGTGCCCCAGGTTCAGATGTTCCGCCAAAGCCTGGGGTGCAGTGACACCCCTCCCCAAACCACCAAGTGTGATTGGCCCAGGAAACAAATAACATGAGTCTTAGCAGTGTGGGGTCCACTGTCCCCCGGAGGGTCATGAGGGCCGGCCTGGCAGAAGTGCCACCGCCCCCAGTCTGTCCCTGGGCCACTGAGCCCGACCCTTTTGTGCGAGGGCCTGTGAGACCGACAGATGGGCCGGCCCGGCCCGAGCCTAATTATTGAAGGAAGACGGCGTCTCCGCCAGCCCTCTGAGCCGGCGTTCACAGCACAGTGCCAGCATGCCTCGCTGGTCCCTGAGCTCTTGTTTTTCCGGAACGTTCTGTTCAGAGTCTCAGTCCAGGTTTCAGAGTTGGCCTGCAGCAGCCCAAGCCTGGGTGGCCCCCTGGAGGTTCCAATCCACGCTCTCCACAAGCCTGGGAGAGGGCTGGGAGCAGAGCCCTGGGGCCTAGGGCGGCATCAGAGAGGCTGTGGGCACGGTGCACACACTGGTCGATCCCTCCAGAGTGTGCTGGAGGCACCTGTGGCAGAACTCACGGCCAACAGGTCAACACTCACCTCTCATGACCCTCTAGCCCAGAGAAGAGCTGCCCCCGAGGGGCTCCGAGACCCTAACTCTTCATGGAAGCAGAAAGCCTCCTTTCTCTCCTGCAAAGCGACTGGTGACTTTGAACCACTGACTCTGTGCTTAGCAGCCTAGCGTCAAGACGGGTAATAATGAACAGACAGGAAGAGGAAGCAAAGGGCAGACCCAGGAAACAGAGAGATGCGGGGGGCGAGGGGGGGAGACGGAGAAATGATGGAGTAAGGAGAAAGAAGAGAGGGGAAGAGAGAAGACAGAGAGAGAGAGAGAGAAAGAGAGAGAGAGAGAAGAGGAGGCAGCTGAGGAGGGGAGAGGGCCAGAGAGGCCTGGGCAGGTGTCTTAGAAGACAACATGCTCCTGGGATGTCGGCCAACGTAAATCACAACCTTCCGCCCTGCGTCACCTAGTCTCTCGGGATCCTGGGAGACAGCCGTGTGACACAGTCCGCAGCACGGAGGAAGGTGTCGATGAGGTAGTGGGCGCTGAGGGGCAGAGGGGCCCTGAGACTGTGACCCTTTGGGGCCATGGCCAATGTCCACTCTGTGCTGAGCCCCTGTGACCTGGCCAGGGTCACACAGCTGCCGTGGGGACATGTTCTCCTCGGCCCTCTCTCTGCCCTCCTCCAGAGCTTCCTGCGTCCCTGTCCTGGTCCCTGTCTGGGGGGAGGCGTGCCACGGTGCGTAGTGAGTGCTCTTGGCCAAGTACTGAGATGTTTGGTTGCGCTGGGCTTCTCTGCACCTGATCTTACAAGTCCTGTGTGCAGTGAGGGGGCTGGGGCGGACACAGTCCAGAGAGACACCTTGGGGGGCAGTTCTCTCCCCGGGGGGAGGTATATGTGGCTAGGTGGACACGGGGATTCACCACTGACTCTGGGGTCCACCAGCGTCCCCACTGCCCTCTGCCCAGCCCATGGGAAGTCCAAGACTGAGGCTGGAGTCAGGAGGGAGAGTACACATGGGTCATCTCCCCAGTGAGCCCACACCAGCTCCTGGAACAACCCCCACAGGAAGCTCATGTCCCTGTGATTTAAGAGCACGGCTCCAGCTCGGGTCTCCCAGGAAGCGAGGGGCAGGGGCACGGCCTCCCGCTTGGTAGGTGACCGTGGCCTTGGGAAGCCTTTCCGAGATGCCTCTGCCCACTCGCGGCCCTCTGTCCCTGGCTGCAGCCAGCCCTGCTGCGTGCGGTCAAGCTGGGCTGCCTGCCCATGCCTGCAGCCAAAGGGCGCTCGCTGGCATCTCCACCAGGCAGGCACCTGTTGGGGCCCCCCCCGGGCCCCCCTCCCCCGGCTGTCGCTCAGCCTCATCCCTCTCGACTGGCAGAGACTGGACATTTCTAGGACAGCCTTGCCTGCGCTCCTGAAGGCTCCGCTTTCTAATAGTGCTTGGCCTCCCTCATAGTCACAGCCACTGCGGTCACACGGGGACTAGGGATCCCTTTACGGGGGAGCCTCCAGCTCAGCTCTGCTTGCACCCCCCACCCCCCACCCCAACTGCTCCTGGAAGGATCTTCCTTCTAGGGGCCATAAACAAGTCAGTTGCTTCTGGGGAGGGGGGAGTGTCAGCCTCCCTAGGCATCCCATTGACCCCTGGCCTGCCATGGTGGGGGTAGGGGTACCTTAGAAGAACCACCCCACCCCTGGGGATCACACCCTCCCGTTCCACAAGCCCCAGGCCACACATCTCAGAGGCACTCACCCCACCCGCCTGCAGATGCTGCTTTTTCCGGAATGGATCACCAGGCATTTCTTCCGCAGCACATCTGGACGGGCTCTGAGCTTCCAGTGGGAATTCCCCCATATGGGGCCCCCTCCCCCCACACACATACGGTGCCTCTGGCTGGGTCAGGGTCTCCTGATGGTCCCTCGCCACTCACTGGACCCTGGGCAGCTCCTGTCTCAGCCAGGCTCTGCGGCTTCTGTCCGTGACCTGGGGCTTTGGCGTCAGGCACAGTGAGTGCCGCCTGAGTCTCAGTGGAATTGAGGTCCGGGGGGTGGGGAGCAGATGTCCCCTCGGCTTTCGTATGTTTGAAGTGAAGTTGAAAATCTCTCAAGACCAGGTCCACTTCCCTTGCCCAGGCTCCTCAGACTCATGTTTACATGTGAGAGGAAGGAATCTGGGGGTTGGGAGGGTAAGGCTTTGGGCTTTCACTCATGGTATTTGTTTGTTTGTTTGGGGGTTTTTGTGCAGTTTGTTCTATGTAGCTGCACAGCAAACCGCAACAAACAAAATCAATAATGATGTCCCATTAACACCCCTCCCGCTCTAATTTCCTACACCCCACCCCACCTCTGCCCGCCTGACTGGAGTCAGGGCATTCAACATCCTGCTGGCTCACTCTGCGGGCTGGGGAGCGGCCTTCCTCCAGTGAGAGGTCTGGGAGGGGAGGACCTGCAAAATAGGGCTTCACCTGGGGTCCCTCACTAGTTCCGTTTCTCACAGAGTTGTTGCAGTCCTGGGGCCCGGGGGATGGGAGTTTGGAGTCGTCTTTGGAGCAGTGGGTGGGGAGGGTGGCAAGCATCTTTAGGAAAACCCAGACCGAACGGGGGCCCTTCCCTGCTAACCACCAAGCGCAGCGCCGAGAGCCTCCCCTGGCCCCTCGTGGCAGGGCAATGTGGGGGTGCTCCCTGGCTGCGTGGATGCCCCCTGCAGTGCACCGCCTCGGAGGGGGCCCTGGGGCAAGCTCTCTCTGGTTCTCTTCCCTCGCAGCCGGTGCTGACCCAGCACCTCTCCGGGGCCTTCCCAGGCAGTCACTAAAGCGGGAGTAAAAAGCCCACCTCCTCCTTCTGCAAAGCTGCTGTGGGTTTGGAACTGGGGCAGTGGGAACACATGGCTGCTGACTAAAAGGCCGGCAGTTCAAACCCACGCCTGTCTCTCCAGGAGAAGGAGAAGGCTACAGTCACCAAACCTCTGATGCAGCTCCCGCTCCGCCCTGTGGGGCCGCTCTGGGCAGCAGTGGCTGTGGTTCAGGATGGGAGTAGGACAGGGCATGGGGTTAACCATTGGTCCAAGGGCTTCCAACTTAGACAGAAACCCAACCTCAGGTGCAAGGAAGAAATGAAGCATAGTAGCCTCACTTGGCAGGGTCTCCCTTCCCCTTGGGGAACCCCACATTTTCAGGTGGGGCCATCTGGCCTACCCCCGCAGCCAGGGTGATGAAAACCCAGTCGCCGGGGTGGTGGCCTCCGGGTGCTCACAGGTGGCCCAGAGCCGGCTTCCCTGGCCTCCACACTGACTTCACCTCCTGGACCAGGCCCTGCTGCCAGCAGAGCTTGGGGAGTGCCTGGCAGATCCCAGACACCAGCTGTCAGCCTTGGCACCTGCCACCACTCAGATCCAGAGGAGCCGAGTTTGTCCCAGAAGGTTCCTCAGGGCTCAAGCACCCAATCCGTGGAGCCAGCACCGAGGGGCAACTGGGCCGTGGGGCGCCAGTGCTGTTCGAGGTGGCCCCTCGGAGGGGGACCTGCCAGGCCGCAGGGTGGATTTCCACTTCCACGGCCCTCCCTTGCAGCAAGGGTGCCCAGGAAGGTATCTGTACTGGGGGTCAGGGAGCACTTTTTGTTTTCCATTTTCAGTTCGTGTTATTTTATTTTTGGAAGAATGTGGGACACAGCAAGAGGGACACCCCCTCAACGGTGTCTGCGCGTGCCCTTCGATGGCCCCTGCTCCATGGTTCACGCGACATATCCGTCCTCATTGTGCCTACCCAGTGCCCCCACCACCTTCGAAGCTCACTGTCCTGGCGTGACCCCCCCCCCCAGGGTACCCTCCCTCATTACTCTGAGCTCACTGTCCTGGCATGAGCCCCCAGTTCCGCCTTTTTGCTCCTATTTGTCATAGTCAGGCATGCACAATTCTTGAGGCGAGCACAGCGCTCCAAACAGAGGCCCTCCCGAATTGTTTTTGTTTGTTTGAGAAGTTGTGTTCCGCTGTCAGTTGTGGGAAGGTTGACAGAGCGCTTCATAGTTTGGCCGTCTGCAACCCACACACACTCTAATCTCACTCATCTGAGGCCAACCCCTTCTCTCACCCCACTTCCTCTCCTTGTTTCTTGTTTCCGCTTTTCCTTCGTTCCCAACCCTTTGAGCTTTGTCCTTGGGTTCAGAAGCTTTTTCGTCTGTAATTTTCAAAAGAGAAAGGAAACCTTCAGGGGGTCGTTTGGGGTGAAGGTCTCACGTTGACTCTGGACAGGCTTTTCAGACCTTATCCAGCCTCTGTGGATCCAGAAAGTCGGGATTCCATCAGCATTGGGGGCTCAGTTTCACACATCCCCCCCCCCTTTTGATCAGAGCTTTCTATTGAAGCTCAGATGAAGCTTTCTCTGCGTGGTCCACAGCATGGAGTCCACAGCAGAAGCATCAGAGGGCTCCCCCAAAGAGAGGTCGGCTTATGCCCCTGCTCACCCTCCACTACACTCACTCTCCATCTGCTCAGCCGCCCATTAGGTAGCGGTGCTGCTGTTCTTGTGATTGTAAGGTGCCCTCACCTGGCCCTGACTCCAGGTGACCCACGGTCCTACACCACCCCCAAGAGTCGGCAGCGGCGGCGGCGACTGGACCATTGTGCCCATGGTTTTCCGTAGCAGACTGCCAGGCCTTGCTTCCTCACCCCTCTCCTGAAACTTGCTCAGCTTCACACCACACCCACAGGAGGGAGGTGGCTCCTCCAGGGGTGCCCTGGGTAGGAATGGGCCTGGGTCTCCCACAGAGAAGGTGCGAGCCTCCCCGCTCTGATCCCCCAGGCCCAGCAAGAGGATTGTGCTCTTAGCTGCTAAGGGTGCCCGTGCCCTCCGCAGGGCCTGCCCCTCCCTGCAGGGAAGCCACCATCCTGAATAGTAGAAAGGCCGTGGCAGCAGGAGCAAGGGGGCGCCGGCTGCTCCCGTACAGATTTACATGCTCAGGAAGCCAACCTGAGATCATGATGAGTGGGAACTGAGGTGACGGCAGGTGGGTTTGGTTTTGTCTTGTATTGTTTTCTGATTTTTAAAAAATCACTTTATTGGGGGCTCGTACAATGCTCATCAAAATCCCCACATGCCTCCATCATGTCAAGCGCATTGGTACATTTGTTGCCATCATCCTTTGCAAAGTGCTTTCTTTCTACTTGAGCCCTTGGTATCAGCTCCTCATCTTTCCCCCCCTCCCTCCCTCATGAACCTTGAATAAGTCATAATTTTTTTCCATGTCTTGCACTCCCTGATGTCTCCCTTTACCCACTTTTCTGTTGTGTTTGGTTGTTCTTGCTGGCTCCGTGATCTAAACATCGGCCCCTTGAATCCACCTATTGTAGTGGGTCTCCACCTTCCTCATGCCGCAACCCTTTCATACAGTTCCTCCTGGGGTGGTGACACCCCCCCCCCCCAACATACTCCATCACGGTCCTGTTGCTACTGTTGCGAACCGGGCGACCCCTGTGAACCCAAAGGGGTGGCGACCCACAGGTTGAGAACTGCTGGCCTAGTGGCTTCAGGAGAAGAGGAGGCCGTGGACCTCTGTAGTGGTCTGCAGCGTCGAGCTCCCTCTGGGCAGTCCTCTGTGCCCTGCAGGGTCGGCCTGCGTCGGGGTCCCACTGGGTCAGGTAGCTCAGGCCCAGCAGCGGCTCTTTGACCGAGCAGTGCCTCCTCCGTCGACTGGGTAGCACTGACAGCAGCTGCAACCAGGGCCACTGAGCGCTCGGCGGTCACCAGGGAAGCACGGAGCTGCCCAGCGGCTCCGAGGGAGAACGGTCCAGGGAGTCTGTTCGCCTGAAGACAGCAGATTGGGGACCTCTTGGGCGCCCCCGCTCAGTCCTGCTAGGTCTGGAGTGGTCAAAAGGTCACCTACTGCCATCCTACAACAACAAGGACAGCTATGTGATTTGCCGTGTGGCGCTCTGTGCCCAACCCGCACCCCTGTGCTGGGCAGGTCTGGGTACCCGCTACCACAGGTGCGGGGGGCAGTGTATGCAGAGGAACTGGGGGCCTTGGGAGCCTTCCTGGGACAGGTTTCCCAGGCTTACGGTGTACTCAGGTGAGGGTCTCCTGCCCTTAGGGCCATCTTTTCCTTTTTTTTTTTTTTTTTTTAGCAGAGGTGAGGGTGAGGTGGGGGACATATGTGTGCAAGGACCCTGCACTCCACGCAGATTGCTGCAGGGCATAAGAGGCTGAAGTTCCCGCGGCCGGTAGGCCAGCTCCCAGGAAGGCTCTCTCCCCCCGAAGACACCTGCAGGTCAGGTTGATGACAGTCTGAAAAAATACTGCTCTGCGTGAGAGAAAGTGTTGACCAGAGACTCGTCAAAATACACTGTGAGGACCCTGCAGGGCAGGCTACAACTGCCCCTGGGGGGTTTGGAGGCCATCACAGGAGCGAAAGCCTCATCTGTGGGCCTCAAAGCACTGACCTCAAAGTTAGCAGCCCAGCTCATGGCCACGATGCCACCACAGTGCCTTTGGGTCCCAATCCGGGGGCCAGGGTTCGTGAACACCCTCCTGTCCGGCTCAGATATCAGGAGAAGGGACACACCAGATTGCGGGGATGTTCAAAGCAGCACAGACTGGAGCGCCCCACCCCACCCGCCTCTGAGCAGGTGTGTGCCTGAGAGGGAGGGCCCAGGAGGAGCAGGGTGGTGTGTGTGGGGTTTGGGCCTTGCCGTTCAGCTCGGTCAGGTCCAGGGCTGGAGATAGGTTCAGAGGAGTCCTGGGAGAGGATGCGGGGGATGGGGTGTCCTTTGTGGGATCACTGGGGCGGCTGGTGAGCTGAGAGTGCTGGGGGGTGCAGGACAGTGGAAGGGAGTATTGCCCAGAGGTCTGGGAAGGGTCCCAGGTGAACAACGTTGGAAGGCCTGAGGGGTCAGCAGGCCCAAACCCCAAACTGAACACCATTCCAGCGCACGGGAAACACGCCTGTGTGGAGTCGATTCCTGCCCCTGCTGCTCCTTAGAGAGTGGAACTTCTTTGAGAAGCATCTCGAGTCCTTCCGTGGCACCAAAGAATGGATTCTTCAGCTCGGTAGCACAAGTCCTTGGGGGCAGCGGCCCAAAGCCAAAACCACAGAGTCGATTCTGACACGCAGAATCCTTCTACGACGGGGTGTTGGAGCCTGCTGGTCTCCGCGGAAGCCGACGGCCTCACCTTTGTCCTGAAGAGCTGTTGGTGGGTTTGAACCACCATCCTGGAGGTTAGCGGCCCGGTGCTTGACCACAGCACCCCCAGGGAGACCCCGACTCTCAAAAATCGACCCCACCTGACGTTGAGTCGAGGCCAACACACCGCAAGCCCAGGCTGTAACTCTTTATGGGACTAGAGAGCTTCCTTCCTCTTTCTCGAGTGGGGAGGTTGGTGGTTTCGAACTGCTGATGTTGGGGTTAGCAGCTCAGCGAGTAAAGCATTAGGCTCCCCGGGAGGCTCCGAGGCAGGTGTTAGCCCCCTGCAGGCCTGGGAAGGAGAGGCTCTAAGGTGCCAAGCTGCTGGATGCCCACATGGGATCCAAACCCAGGCTGCCAGGAAGAGAAGGGCAGGGGCGGGGGGAGCCTTTGGGGTTGAGGCGAGACTGGGGTTGTGTGATCATAGGCAGGGATGAGAAATTCAAGGGTTGGATCGGGAGCTGCAGGTGAGACTTGTTGAGGGCACAGGCCCCGTCGGGCAAATCAGACCCAGAGAGGAGGGGACATCAGGCAGGGTGGGAGTGTGGGGCGCTGGACAGGGAGCATAACTAGTTAAGCACACTCTATGAAGGGTTCAGGGATAGAGGATGGCCATGCGCCCCAGAAGCTGTCACGAGAAGATGTTGCCCCAGTGCCTCTTGAAACCCCTAGTTAGAGGAACAGCTCGGAGCCACGGGAGAGCAGAGCATTGGGAGCCGAGAGGAGCCGGTGTCTGGAGTGCAGGGTGGGCTTGGCACTGAGTTGGTGGGGCTGGGCAGTGTGCCCCATAGCCCTGGGCAAGAGGGCATGGTTGGAGAGGTGTAGGCGGAGACCCTCTGGTGGTCATCTCAGAGGAACCCCCAGGGATTGGATCCGAGCAGGGTCTCAGCTTCATGCCCACCTTGACCCTCACCTGCCCAGGGCACTTTGGGACTGGCAGAAGTGTCGGCCTGGCCCCCACGCCCCAGGGCGGCTGATCACTGTCAGTGCAGTCATCACCTCTCCTGCCCAGGCCACCTGCACCTCTGCACACCCCTACTGCGTGGGCAGCCAGGCCCACGCTCCCAACTTGCTCCCCAACTTCTGTGGGGCCAGCCCTTCTGTGACCATAAGTAGCCCCCAGGTCTCTAGGTCCCGGCCGAGACCTCATCAGAGTCTGCCTGCCCTCAAGCCCAGGCCACTCCAGGGCTGCAATCACCGGCCAGCCCTCGGGAACTAGTCTCCACACTGTCTACCTCCTCCCGGGTCGCTGCGACGGCCTCTCCTGGCACATGAGCTGCCGCCTAGCCCCTGGGGGCCCTGGGAGAGCCCACCGCCCTCTGCGCTTCCCCGTCCCCAGTCTTCAGGTGCAGCCCGGCCTGGGGTTCTAGGTGTGGGGAGGGCATGTGGTCCCTGCAGATGGACAGTCCTTTTCTGTCCTCTTATTCCACACATCTGGGGGCAGTGACCAGGTGGCCGTATAGTATTGCTGTGGGCACTGGGCCAAATGGTAACCTTTGGGTCTCTTTAAAATAAGTATATGTGTGTGTGTGCACGCACACACACGTTGTATGTGTGCACACGTACACATGTGTGCACATATATGTACACATGTGGATGCATGTACACATACATGAACTCATGTGCGTGTGCATGTGTGTTCACATGCATATATACATATGTGTTCACACATCCATATAGACATACGCACATCTACATATATACACATACACAGACACACATACCTATACGTGCACAGATACATGCATACATATCTTTACACATCTACATATGCACACATGTACACGCACACCCATGCATGTGTCCACATATTTACATGTAGGCGTGCACATTTACAAACACACATCTACGAATGCTCAGCTAAGAGGCCACCACCTATGCGGCCTTAAATTGTCGCCTTAAACAGGCCGTCCTGTCCCACCCCCCACTCCTGCTCCCGCCCCCGCCCCCGCCCCCAGCAACTCAACCCGCCCCGGAGAGGAAGCTGCTCGCTAGCAAGACGGGGTGCTGGCTCATGCGCTCCGCGCGCCCCCCTGCACCCCAAGTCCGCTGCGGCAGTGGCTGCACGGGAGGCGCCCCTGGTCCCGGCGGCCTCTCCCCCCACTCCCGCCTGCCCCGACCCCGGGCCGGGGTCCTCCGTGCGGATGACGCGGGCCCGCGGCCGTCAGATGACTGTGGGGGCCCAGCCGCTGGCCACATGCAGTAGCAGCTCAGGAGAGAGGGGGGCGGCGGACGCCTGCCCAGGCCCCGCGTGTCCCGGCGCCGCCCGCCCGCCGCTGCGCCTCGGCGCCGGAGAAGCCGGAGGACCGGCGGGAGTCAGCCCGAGGCAGGGAGAAGAAACCCACCGCCTCCCCGCGCCGCCGGCTGATGGCACCTGGCCGGCCGGGGTGCCTGCCCTGGCGACCACCTTGGCGAGGGGGGCCCTTCCTTTCCGTCCTCCCGGCGGCGTCCCCGTCCCCGCAGCCCCCGGATGCCGTGAGCAGGGCGGCTCAGCCACTCCCGGCGGCGGCCGCTGCACCACGTAGCAGCCCTGCCTGCCGCCCGCCCGCTCGCGTGCTGCCCCCCTGCGCGTCCCCAGCGCTCGCCGCCCGCTCGCCGCCCCCCCAACTCCCTTCGCTCCTCCTGCTCCCTGCGCCGCGGGGCTGGCAAGCATGATGAACGTCGCCGGCGGCGGCGGAGGACCGGCGGCGGTGATGATGCTGGGCCACGGTAATGGTGGCTGGCCCCGGAATTCTCTCTGCAGTGACTGCATCATCGAGGAGAAGACCGTGGTGTTGCAGAAAAGAGACAATGAGGGCTTCGGGTTCGTGCTTCGAGGGGCCAAAGGTAAGCGCTCGGGGGGCCAGAGCCCTCAGCGTGTGTGTGTGTGTGTGTGTGTGTGTGTGTGTGTGTGTGCGCCTGCCCGTAGGCATGCCTGTCTGGGGAAAGATCCCCGGTCCTGTCCACCAGAAGAAGAGCAGTTTACGTCCTGGGGTCATCTGGTTGCCAGACAACTGGGTTTCTTGCTACTCTGCCTCTCTCGGGGAAGAAGGCCAAGGCTGCCCTGAGAAATATTTTTAATGCTCTGCTTGGGGTCGCCCTCCCCCCCCCTACAGCCCCCCCCACCCCACTTCTACTGGTACACTGTGGGGACAGAGGCTTAGGGCTGGCTGCCCACAGGGCTCCCAGGTCCCAGAGGCCGGGATGGCCCTGCCCAGAGTTCCTGGGGACTGCCCCGTGCAGCGAGCGAGAGAGCAGGCTCCGGCTGCCAGGGCCGAGGGCGGCAGTGAGCCCAGCTCTAAGGTGACTTTGCAAAGGCGATGTAGCAGGATGGGCCCCTGCTTGAGGCCCAGCTGGCAGCACATATGTGACTCGGCCTGTCCTGGCAGGCCCCAGAGCTGTGCTCCAGGGAAACGTCCCCCTTAACTTGGGGTACCCCTTCCCAAGGAACACAAGATGGCATCTTGCATGCCCCCAGGAGAAGCATCTGTGCCCGAGAGTGGGGGCAAGAATGTGAGGGCTGCCTCTCAGGGTGCCGGGGGTCCTGGGCCTGTGCTGAGGGGAGGCCACCTGACTGGGGAGTCAGCCCTTCCAGCCCCAGCTGCTGTCTAGCCAGAGAGACAGAGAGGGAGGAGAGGAGGCAGACCATTCTGTGTGTGTGTGTGTGTGTGTGTGTGTGTCCACACCTGATCCTATGAAGTCCTCTCCCCCCCCCAAGCTAAGGCCATCTTCAACACCCCCACCCACCCACCCCAGACGCCCCTGTCAGGAACACTCTCGCTCGTTCGCCCTGGCAAAACGGGGACCCAGAAGGCCAGCCTCCTACCTCAGAGAAGCAGTGCGCAGCCCACCCACCCTGGCCACCGAGGGGCCCACCAGAGCCAAGCTCCCTGAGCAGGCACCCAGGCACCCACACCAGGCCCACCGCTTCCCACCCACCCATCCTTGGGGCTGGCGTCTGTCCCACCGAGCCCCACGTCCAGTCCTGTCCCCGGGGCTGCGGCTCCCTGTCGGCGTGGCTTTGGCGAGCGGCTCAGCGTGGCGTTTCTGTAGCTTCGTGGCATGGGAGGGACTTTTCCATTTTTAGAACTGAAAATGTTTAGTCACTGATGCTTTTAAAGAAAATGACAGGCAAGCCAGCGTGTGCAGGCGCACACGCCATCCCGTGCGTGCAGGGCCCAGGGCAGGATGGAAGCCCCAACAGCTTCACTGGGCTGGAGCCGACCCGTGAACTTGAATCTCAAACCCTCCAATGGAAGGCCTGGACCCTCACCCCATTTCTGGTTGGAGACATGGGGTACCCCCCTCCCGGCCAGGGTCCTGCCAAGTGGGCTGCCATCTTGACAGCCATCTCCCAGAGTTGTGACGGGGTGGTGCTTCTCTCCACAGCCGATACACCCATCGAAGAATTCACCCCAACACCGGCGTTCCCAGCCCTGCAGTACCTGGAGTCTGTGGATGAGGGCGGGGTGGCATGGCAGGCTGGACTGAGGACCGGGGACTTCCTGATCGAGGTAGGGACACGGGTATGTGCCTCTTTCTGCTTGGGGAGAGCGCCGACTCTCACGCGTGTACGGGTAACCCCAGGCCTTGGCTGCGGCTGCCGGACGGGTAGCCCAGAGGAAGCGGAGACCTTGTGGACGGAGGTGCTGGTACCCCAACTCCCGTTGGAGGCAGGGAAGGGGTGAGACCAGGGCCTCTTGTGTCCAGTCCTCGTTGAAACCAGGGCTGTGGCTTTGTGGAAGACAGTCCACCGTTGGTCTTGAGGTTGAAGGCGGGACAGATTATTGTCATGGTGTTGGAGACGATTGTCCCTCCACAGAGAGTGGAGGAGTTGCTTGTGGTTCTAAGGGGGTCCCTGAGAGGAGCTTCGGTCCCTCTGTCCTGATTAGAAAGCTGTCCTGGCACACGTGTTGGTTCTGTTTGTCGGTGTCTGAGACACCATTGGCCTGTGCATCTCCTCTCCGGAGTGGCTGCTGGGTAGGGGGCACGGGCACACGGGGGACCGGTTTTGATGGCATGCGAAGGACAGTTTTAAACTCAGATGCTCCGGGAACGGGCTCCTCACTGGTGAGGGAGCATGTCCTTCGGGTGCAAAACACTGCGAGATGCTCGCAGGCGGTGCCAGGCGGACCCAGCGCGCCTGGGGCGCCCGCACCTCCCTGCCTGCTGCACCTCCAGGAGTCCCATGTGGTCATGGTTCTGGAAGGAGCCCCCCGGTCTTGGGGAGCGTGCGGCATCGCAGATCGTGTGGCGGATTGGGAACACCCTCGGTCACTGGTCCCGTGGGCTCACGTGACCTTCCGTCGGACTTCACACTGCCCTCTGTGATCCCTGCAGCTGGTCGCGTCTGCGTTGAGGGCCCACGTGGCAGGTCCCCGTCGGCAGGCATGAGTCACTTACTTGTTCCGTCTGCGGCAGACACACACAGCCTTATCGCAGTCCCCAGGGAGAGGGTCCGTTGCAGGTGGGGGGGGGGGGGCGGACATCCCTCTCCTTCCCACCACAATGAACCCCCCAGGATGTTAGTTCGAGCTGTGTGACTCTCAGAACCATGGAGAACAGGGCCGGGGGCGGCGGGGGCTGTTCCGGAGAGAGTGTCCTGTGGGTGAAGAAGACCTTTTGACGTAGGCCTCCTGGCAGCACCGGCCCATTGCACTCGCTGAGCAGAAGCGTTGAACAGCTTCCGGCCAATTGGAGCCTGTTTGGGGTGAGGACGCGCGCTCATTGGATGCATTTAAACCACGGGGGCGTGTCCACGGGCCTCTATGGGTTAACAGAATGTGTGACCCTCGTGGGCGGGCAGAGGGAGCTGGCTTCTCTGTAGCAAGAACTGTGGAAGATACTGCCGTCCGTGTGTGTGTGTGTGTGTGTGTGTGTGTGTGTGTGTGTAGCAGGCAGAGAGGGGTTCGCACAGGCTTTTGCTTGGCTCGTGGTTTTTCATTATAAACAGGCAG
>PVJH01038080.1:0-17435 GCA_004026705.1 Nesogale talazaci | reverse complement strand
ATTGGTCCTGAGGGGGGTTATCTGTCCTGGATGCCCTCTGTTTGTATAACTCTTATATGTACCAGTGTACATGCTCTGGTCTAGCCAAATTTGTAAGGTATAATTGGTCAGGGGAGCATTAAAGAACTAGAGGAAAGCTGTATATTTCAATTGTGTTGTACTGCACCCTGACTGATTTGGCTCTTCCTTGTGACCCTTCTGTAAGGGTATGTCCAATAGTCTACAGATGGGTTTTGGATCTGTACTCCACACTCTCCCTCTTTAATATTGATATGATTTTTTATTCTGAGTCTTTGATGCCTGATACCTAATTCCATCAACACTTCATGATCACACAGGTGGGTGTGCTTCTTCTTTGTGGGTTTTTTCCTTCTCTGCTAGATGGTCACTTATTTTTCTTCATGTCTTTAAGACCCCACATTCCATATCTTTTGATAAGTAGGCACCATCAGCTTTCTTCACCAACTTTGCTTATGCACCCATTTTGTCTTCAGCAACCTTGTTGGGAAGATGAGCATCACAGAATGCCAGTTTAATAAAACAAAATGTTTTTGTATTGAGGGTGTACTTTGACAGAGATCCAATGTCCATCTGCTACCTTAATACTTAACATATAAATATATGTACATACATCTATTTTTCTATCATTATATATAAGTGCATTTACATGTGTATACCTGTACTTAGACCTTTGTAAATGTCCTTTGCCTCCTAGTTCTTTCTCCTATTTTCTTTTACTTTCCACTTGCACCTCTATCATGTTTGGCCTTCATTCAGGTTTCTTGGCTCCACCAGGCATACTATGCCTTCCTTGCCATCTATTTTAGGTTGCTTGTTGTTCCCTTGTCCCTGGGTTTGTCAACCACCCTTCCTTTCTCTCACCTCTCTGTCTCCCATGTCACCCTCTGCCCCCACCCTGAACTGCCAGTCTCCACGCTTTTTCTGCTGGATTGCTTTTCCCTCCTATCATATATAGATAGACATGCAGAGACAATAAATAATAAGCACAAAAGCAAGGAGAGAGCAAACTAAAACAACAAAGGAAATGAAGAAAACAAAATGACTATACAAACAAAAAAGCAATGACAAAAAAATAGAAAAGCTTATAAATAGTTCTAGGTCTGTTTGTTGACCTTTAGAAGTTTTTTCCTGTTGAGTCTGATGAGGTGCCACACTCTGGCCCCCAAGTCTATTTTTTGGTGTTCCTCAGAGGCTTCATTTCTTAAATAAAATAAATTTTAAGGCCTGCCAATATCTTACAATTGTGAATCATCATAAATCAAAACATGTGTGTTTGCTAAAGATATTTATCTTTGGGGTCGATTTTGAAGACATAATTTCTAAAATATCATAGATTTTCATGTTTTAAAGCATGATTACTAGTCAGAATAACAGAACCACAGCTCCTCTGAATTATCTAGTCAAAAGTGTCAATAGTGGCCTCAAGGTCCATCTATAGGCAACTGGGGGAGGAGATGAGCTGGTCAGAGGCAATGATGAAATTTACCACTTTCCTCTACTCCTTAAATGCTTTCTTCCCCCCACCATCATGATCCCAATTCTATTACAAACTCCACTACACCGGAGGATGTAAAATGGTACAAATAGGGAGTGGAAACACAGGGAAACCAGGACAGATGATCCCTTCAGGACCAGTGGTGAGAGTGGTGATCTGGGGAGAGTGGAGAGAAAGTGGGGTAAAAAGGGGGAACCAATTACAAGGATCTACATAGAACCTCTTCTCTGTTGGGCAACAGAAAAGTGTGTGAAGGTAGATATTGGACAGTGTAAGATATGATAAAATAATGTGCAAATTACCAAGCTCTCATGAGGGAGGGCAGAGTGGAGAGGGAGAGAAAAATGAGGATACCTGATACCAAGGACTCAAGTAGAAAGCAAATGTTTTGAGAATGATGATGGCAACACATGTACAAATAAGCTTGACACAATGGATGGATGGATGGTGACAGGAGATATCCGAGCCCCCAATAAAAATGGTTTTTTAAAATGCCAATAGTGCCAAAGTTCAGAAATCTTACTTTACAGGACTTTATAAAAACAGAGTTTTTTTTAAAAGTTGCCAACTGATCATCCAAACTGAGTCCAGCTGGTGAATTCTAGATGTATAAGGTTCACACACAAAAAAAGTAAGAGCCCCCAATAAGATGATCTATAAATTTTTTAAAATGTAAGTTTTCCCAACCTCGGAGATATTGATTCTGGACCATCCATGGTACTAGGGCTGTCCTGGGCATTGCAGTAGATTGAACACCAGCCATGATCTCTGCTGAGTATGTACCAGTAGCTCACACATCAGTTACAATAATCAAAAGCTACTCCCTGTAGTGCCAAACATTCTGGGATCAGAGGGGCAAGGGGTGTGGCAAAACCATCTCGAGTTGAGAACCACTGGAAGGATGAACTTGTTACAAGTTTGTGGGAGCTAGCTATGCAGTCTTTTTTGTTTGCATCTGATACTCAAACTTGAAATGCAAAGACTAGGTAGGAAAGATGAAAAGGCCTGGAAGATGGAAGAGGAGGGCAGAGAGCAAGAGCAAACCAGAACCTGGTGAAGCTACAGACCTTCAAAGTCATACCAAAACCACGTCTCCACGCTGGGGCTCTTTGTCACAGATCTGCGCACACCCCTCTCCCAGGCATTAGAGAAGCTGGAGGAGGACCTGTGCTTTTACTTGCTGTCTTAGTTGAAAGAAGGAGCTGGCAGAGAAGCAACCATGAGTTTGACTGACACCCTGTGCGAGTCCTTGAGCAGTCATCCTGCTACACTGATTCCAGATTTTTCACTCTTTTAAAGTACAAGATAATCAGTTATTTTTAAACCATTAAACTTCATGGTACCTTGTTAAGCAGCAGTGGAGATTTCATACAACCTACAACTACTGAAAACATAATTTCAAATGAGCTGATGAAATACCTGACAAGTGCTTAAAACACAGTAAACTTTGCTTCCCAAAGAATTCAAGCATCCAAGTAGATAGTGACACTGATAAATGCATGATAACTAATTAATAATCTCATGTCAAGCAGGGGATGGTAAGTACATTTTTTAATGATAACTTGGAATAAGTCATCAAAAAGTGAAATCTTATTTATCACAGAGCATTTATATTTTTTTTAATATTCTGCCAAGTGGAAAATATTTTATGATACTAATGCATTTAGAACTGCTGTGTTTGCATAAATAAAATCACCAATCCCCAGATATGTCAAATAAAAAGCAATTTGCTAAACTTGAAATTCCATGTAGTTCAAATTTCATTTCAGTGAAATTCTCTTTCAAATAAATACTTATAACACCCCTTGCTTTAAAGAATGGGACGTGAGTGCCCTCTTGTGATAGAATTGGCATATAAACACATTTTTAAATGTTTTTTCCATTTCCTGTGAAGCAACTTGTATCAAATTGCTTCACAAGCACGTCTTCCATTATTATGACAATTTCTATCAATATTTCTAAAGTAGAGAAAGCACAACAAGCTAATGATAACTGACAATAAGAATAACACACTAAAATGACAGTCCTTCTATTATTCTTGGTAATTCAAACAAAAACTCAGTAAAAAAAAAAAAAAAAAGATCTTTCAACTGACCACTTAACTGACTCCCTACAGCTCTTCATTCATTCTATACCATTGCTAGCTAAACAGACTTGGGCAAGAGGAAAGAGGTTGGAGATGGTATGAATTTCTAGCACAAAAGAGAGGAGCATGCACATTGCCTCTTAGTTTCCCAGGACGAAGGAAGGAGCAGCACAGAGAAGACAACATTTCCTAGTCACGAAGAGGAGTGAAAGTGTGTGGGCAGAGAAAGACAAGATATTCACACCACCACCTACAATGGTTGACTGACCCTTGGTTTCAGACCTGAGGGTAAGCTACAGAAAGCAGACAACAGTAGAAGACCCTCAGAAAGCCAGTCAATATACCCTCATATTAGACCAAGGCCCTTTGGTGTTCCAGTCTAGTAACTCCTTAATAAGCTTACTCATTCAGTTCAAACCATTTTTTCTTTCTTTTTTTTTTTTTTTTTTGGTTTCACTGTTATTCTTTTTTTTTTTTCAATGATTTTATTGGGGGCTCTTACAGCTCTTATAACATTCAATACATCATTTGTATCAAGTATATTTGTACACACGTTGCCATATTCATTTCCAAATATTTTCTACTTGAACCCTTGGCATAAGTTCCTCCTTCCCCTTCCTTTTTTTATATAGATTTTACTGGGGGCTCTTACAGCTCCTATAACATTCAATACATCATTTGTATAAAGCACACTTATACACATGTTGCTACATTCATTTCCAAATATTTTCTACTTGAGCCCCTGGCATAAACTCCTCTTTCCCCCTTTTGTTTAGTTCTTTAATTCTAGCTATTTCCTTCATGAGGGTGAGCATGGAGCAAGGCTATGTTGTAAGGACTACTTGTTCTTAAATTGAAGTTAGGATTAAATGGAATCCGAAATCAACTCTTGAATCTATGTTTTTGATCTGCATCTGGTTCACCTTAGAGACGTCCTTGCTAATTTATGGTACAGAATCTTACCGATCATTTTCCTAGAGCATAAGCGCTTTCTACATGTGATGTCATTGGTTAGCCCATGATATAATTTTAAGACACTATTAAGAGAAAGAGATTAAACAAGTATAGGCTAACTACAAATCACAAGACCTGAGTTATTCACTTGTATGGAATAAATTCTTACATGACCGAACACTATTTCCCAAACAATGGGAATTGGTGGTCAGGTAAAACTTACAATACTATTCACTGAGAATGTGAGACACAGATCCGTCAGAATAGTACATATCTTAATACAGCAATTAAGGCATTGAAGTAGTAAGTAAATTGAATTGAAGAATATTTTTATGAACTTGTGACCATTGAAAGTGCATTGTTCTTATTGATAACAAAAAAAAAGGTTTATGTGACAAAAACTTTAGAATCTTCAGCAAAATGCAATATTCCAAACCTATTTTAAATACGTCCAACTTATAGCATCAAATAAAAGGACTGCTACTTCATTTTAAAATTGTTCTCTGATTTTGTTTCCAATAGGCACTTTGGTCTGAATTTCTGTACAGCCCCCTGGGAAACCAGGCCGTGGGGCATAGAACCTTGGATCTTTGAGGCACACAATACACTTCAAAGGCCATACCAGATGGATGTGATGTGAAAACCCCATTAGGTGAGCTGGGCTCTACTTCAACACACTTATAAGCAGAGAATTTAAGGTTGAAATTACAAAGCCTTTAATAAAACAGTTCACCTTATGAAGTACAGCTATACCAAGAATATTGATCTGTTGGCAGGCAGACTAACACTTTTTTACTACTACAGTGCCCTACTTGCTGTGTTATGATATGTATTATTCTTACATTCTCAGAGAATATTATTGTAAATTTTGCCTTACCAACTCACATTATTTGTATAAATAGTACCCTGTCATATAAAAAGTTAATCTGCGCAAGTCAATAATCCATGTGTTGCAATTTATACTTAGCCTACTTGTTTCATCTCCCTTTCTCAATTGTGTTTTGAATACACTATCATGGGCTAAATCAAAGACACTATAAAATTTTAATTAAAATACATGTATAAGGGCTGAGCCCGGTGGCGTAGTGGTTGTGCACGGAACTGTGGCCCACTGGGATGGAGGTTCAATTCCAGCTCACAGGAGCAAAGACTGGGTCTCCTACTCCCACCACCAGAGGGCAGTGATGCCTAAAAAAAATAAATAAATAAGATACATATATAAATAAAAAGACACTATCAACAGAAGGACCTATACTCTAGGGAGATGATCAATAAGATTCTCTACCATATAATAACAATGATCTTCAGTGAACCAGAAGCAAATAAAAAACATAGATTTAGGAACTGATTTGGGACTCATATTTAATGATAGCTCAAATCCAAGAACAATTAGTTCTTACAACATGGCCCTACTCATACAGCAAAGTGTCATGAAGAAATTAGATGGTGGCTGGCTATTAGATAAAATAGAGTCTGGGGGGGTCTTAAAAGCCTGTTTTCAGACAAGTATCTTTCGAAGTGAGATGTCAACTAAGCCCACATGGAAGAAGCACATCAACATCTATGATCCAAAGATAGCAAATCACATAATCCAAATCTGATGGAGCTACAGAATCAGAGCTTAAATTGTGAATTTCTGGTTTGCAGAAGACTATCAATGACAGAGGAAAGCCAAAATACATTCACAGGGAACAGCCAGTGCAAAAAAACAAACAGGATGCAGTGCCTGGTGCATCTGTGGGAGAACCACACAGGAATGACCCAGAAGGGTGCTGAAAATGGCGTATGGTAGCCAGCACATTACACCCATCGTCTCCTCAACTCCATCAACAACTCTACGAAGATGCCATCACATGAGGAAAGTGGCACTCAGAGAGGGGAAGGGGGTGTCCTAAAATCAGGTCAAGAAAGGGCAAGAGCTAACAATTTAACCCAGATTTTCTGACTTTCAAATCCAAGATCACCCATGATGTAGTGGAGCTTCCAGATTAAGACACTAGAAAGACAGATCTGACCATCTTCTTCCAGACATGAGCCAGGGAAGACCTGTGTATTGCAACAAGATATTGTCCGGCGTGGTACTGAAAGCTAAGTCTCCCAGACTGAAAATACACCATGGCCAAGGCGACAATGGCCTCCAACAGACCAAAAATTCAGAATATAGCATAGAACTGGGCCACTCTTCGGTCTTTTGCACCCGGGTCACCATGAGTTGGTGCCAACTCAAGAATAACTAACACCACATGAAAGGATCGCATTGTTTGTCATGATAGGAGCAGTAGGTAGCACATCTCACTCTAGGAAGAACTCTCAACCTAACTTCCCAGGGTTAGTTTGAACAAGTAGTCTGCTTCTTTACAACAAAACTCTTGGGAGAAGGTACAGCGGAGGGTCTTCTGAAATCCTTCTTACATTGACTTGTTTCATATGCATCCATTTATTTGATAAATGTGCATTAAGAATACTTTAAAAACAAAAAACATTCACAGGATCTACATATTGCATAAACCTTCAATGATTCCCCTCTGACCACAATTGAGGGATAGGAATAGCCTGCTTATCACACAGAGCATTGAAGAGATGATTGCAGCAGAGCAAAATAAAAAATCTAACTTTAATGGCTAAAACCTTGTCATCTGATCTCCCTTTTGATGTACTTTGAGCTCACTCTGGGTCTTAATCTTTTTGGTTTTATTTCTTTTCTTATCCCTTTTTAGTTTTTTGTTATTGTTGGTAGTGTTCTTGACGCTATGTTTCTTTCTATGTTTTTGATATACAAGACCAGAGTGGGTGGATCTATACAGACCATAACTAGAATAAGGGTTCCTGCGGGATATAGCAGGGCAGCTAATGGGGAGCTGTGTCAAGGAGTAAAAACATGAATAAAACATTTTGAAAGTTATTGTGGTAGTAAGTGTACAGCACTGCTTGATATGAGTGATATGATGTCTGAATTATGTCCTAATAAGATGGTTTTGAAAAAGTAAAATAAAATTCTTTTTCATTATGTAGAAACTTGTGATATAATTAACTCAAATGAATGTAAGTGGTTAGGGTTTCTCTGAAAAGAAACATTTATTTACATTTTTAGACACATACTATGTGCTTCTATTTTTACTCTACACTTGTAAGGAGCTTTAGGAACAATCATGTAAATTATAAGATTTTCATATACAAGCATATAGTAGTCAGAATGCCACCATTCCAAAAAGTAGCATCTGAGCAAGAAGTAATGATACTGAAGGAAGAAGTTCAAGCATTATCCAAAAACAGGCTCCAGGAATTGATGGAACACCAATTGAAATGTTTCAATAAGCTGATGGAGCGCAGAATAAAAACATACTCATGGGTCATATTTTCTTATCTATTCGGTTTCTCTCTCTCTCTCTCTCTCTCTCTCTCTCTCTCTCTCTCTCTCTCTCTCTCTCTCTCTCTCTCGGTTCATTTAATCTTGTAAAAAGTGTCATTAGTGTAGTTGTTGCTAGTAGTGCATGTTGTTGATAGAGATGAATTTACCGTCACTCATTTAGCTGAGTGTTTTGTGTGGAGTTACTGTTCACTGTTGTACATTATTCTCTGAGCTGTATTCATTTTGTTAGGGAACACCTTCTTCGTAGGTCCTTTTTTACTGTTCACTTTTTTATTAGGCTTGTCATTTTCTTTGGAGTAGAGGTTGTACTTTTGAATAGGGGTGGCTTGAGAACGCTGGACTAGGAAGGTGACATTTATGCCAGAACCTAATAGAAGTGAGAGAAGAAGAAATGTTGGGGATGAACAATCCAGGCCAAGAGAGGGCATAGAACGTACAAAGCCTTTCAATAAACCAGCTCACCTCATAAAGAAAGCTAGCAGTTCAATTTATATCCAATGGAAGGCATATGTATTTGACAGCCTGCAGTATGTCAATAGTAATAAAACCACAGGTACTTGAAATATAATAATTCTCACTTCTACAGCTATTTTTATCAAAGCTGTCTGTCCTGACATGATGAGGGCACTGCAGTTTTTAAAAATAAACTAGGCAGCATGGTGTAGTGAAAAGGGCACAGGGCTAATACATGTGAAAATTCAATGGCAGTGTCTGCCCCCACAGACCATATTGTGACAATGACACACTATCAAAGAAGCCTGAGAATAGAGAAATGCAGGAACCCAAATTGAAATGTTTGTCTGTTTTTACTAAGCTCTTTTTTATTTATTTTTAATATAGATTTTATTGGGGGCTCTTACAGCTCCTATAACATTCAGTACATTACCCATATCGAGCACATTTGTACACGTTGCCACACTCGTTTGCAAACATTTTCTTCTTGAGCCCCCAGCATAAGCTCCTTTTTCCCCCTTCCTCTAGTTCTTTTTTCTTTTTTTTTAATTCCAGCTCCCCATATGTCCTCTCCCCCACACCCCCATGAACCCCTAATAATTTACAAATTGCTATTACCTCTTCATGTCGTACTCTGTCCAATGTGTCAGCTCACCCACCCACCTGCCCCCCCATTGTCCACACCCCAGAGAGGTCACATGTAGATCCCTGAAATCAGTTTCTTCTTTCTACTCCCCATCCCTCCACCTTCCCAGTATCACCACTCCCCCCACTAGTCCCGAGGGATCATCTATCCTAAATTCCTCATGTTTCTGACTCCAGTGTACATGCCCTGGTCTAGCTGAATCTTTCTGGTAGAATTCTGTCAAATTCAAATTCACTCAGTGAAAAATGAAAAATCACTGAGCCTCATTTTCTGGCATGTTTTCTATCCAAATAATTACTTATTTGCATAGATATATATGTGATATATTTACCAAGTCATAGTTACTAAGATCAATACTTGAAATGAATTGTGAAACATATGGTAATTTATACATATACACAATGAGCTCTGATTGCCAAGAAAGAAAGACAAGCAAGTCCTTTAAGAAACCTTTCTAGGGGTGGGGCAAGCGTTCCCTCTCCCACGGGTCTGTTACAAAAAGTGCAGTGAAGTCACTTGCCTTTTTCATATCTACATGACCTCCTTAAATATATATATATACATATATATACCTGCCTTACCTACTGGACAATATTTGTGTTATATGATAAGTATCAAATGACTTTGACTAATATAAAGTGTTATCTGTCATAATCTTCCATGATCACTTATTGATAATCTACTATAATTAAAACAATATCATATATGAAGGGTTAAGAGTCAGAAAAAAGAAGAAGAAAATCTGGATAGTATCCACATTATCCAAGAAATACGATTAGATTTTGAATGACTAAAATATGTGCTTTGATTATTATAAGAACTCCAATAAAATGATCTATTAATGAAATAAAATATGTGCTTTACAGAAACTCATACACATACTAACATTGTGTCCTAAAGACAAAATCATAATGAAGCTTATAGCTGGAATAAGTTATTAGATAGTACTGATTCTTGACATAACCTATCTGTGGTGCTAAAATTCGCCAGGGCTATTCGCTGAAAGGAAATATGAGTCATGCTATAAAGTTGGGTTAAGAAACAAGTGGGGAAAACAAGAAATAATGGAGGGGAGATAAAATAAGCAATGTTATTGTACAGGAGCAAATCTCGAGAATTAAGGCACTAAAATAAGATCGAAATCATAGGCATTTTGTCTTTTTCTCTTGCAGAGGTATCATTCGGTCTTGGCCACAGGACAGACCACTGATTGACATTGTGTTTGGTCAGGCAGAATCACTCAATAGAATCTTTTTCTAAACGGCGAGCATGTTCATCTCTTCTAAATTTCTTCTGCATCACCTGACTAAAATAAAATAAGATGAAATGAATTCGTTTCAGCTGAAACCTTCCAACAATGTGTACGTATAGCAAAATCAGAGGCGCCCAGGTGTGTCGTCATTAACCTTGGGTTTCTAACTCCAAGGTAAACTGTTGAAACCTCTAGCTTCTCCGTGGGAGAAATACCGGAAATACTACACCCATAAACAGTTACAGTCCCAGAAACCCATCGGGGCAGTTCCACCCTCTTCTACAAGGTCACCCGAGTCACAATCAACTCAATAGCGGTGATTTGGGAGTTTTTTGGTATAACGAAATCAACAGATAGACTTTACAGAGACTATCTTTTCTTTCCCTTTTATAAACAACAAATTTCTGCACTTTCCCTAAAGGCTTGGAGAATTTATACAGATGGCGATGATTATTAACCTCTCCCACCTATGATCCACTCTCTCTTCTGGTTCCCTCTCATCTGAGGATGCGCTTTCTTTTCATGTATTCATCTTTGTTTGCAGTTCATCTTTACTCGTTCATTATCCTAATCTTTTTAAAATCGCAGCAATCTTAAAAATGTTGGTGTTATTTTTCTAAACTTAAGCTGGACAGGCCCTTTTTCTTTATATAATTAACAACTTCTTTCTGGAAAGAAATACGCATTCTTCATTTAAAAAAAAAACAACTAAAGCCATTTTCCAATAAAATTTAATGGAACTAAGACTTGTTCTAGGAAAGTCAGGCATTAGAACTGATTGTGATGATGAATATGCAACTCTTTTTAGAAGTGGTTTAACTATGAATTTATCAAGAAAATTACTTTTTTAAAAAAAAGGGAAACCAGGGCTGAGCCCCGGTGGCGTAAGTGGTTGAGTGCGGAACTGCAGCCCGTGGGCTTGGCGGTTCAAATCCAGCGGCGGCTCTCATGAGCGGCACTGGGTAGCGCCCACAGCCACCAGAGGCAGTGATGCCCACAAAAAAAAAAAAAAGGAAACCAAACTTCATCTGTCGTTATCATGGGTAAAAGAGAAAGAGTATTTGTTTAGGGAACATTGAGTTCATTAATGGCAGTGGGATAATTTGGAGGATAACAATATTGATTGTACAACATGAAAAGTACAATCCATAGCACTGAATTATACATGTAGACATTGTTGGATTGGTGTTTCATTGCTCATATTTGTACCAAGATTGAATAAAAAAAATTGCATGAATAACAATGAGTATGGGGCAAAAAAGAAAATATTCTGAAATTCATTGGGGTAAAGATTTACACAATGAACTATTGAATTGTACAATATGTGACTAAAATGCCAATAAAACTGTTAATTTTTTTTAAGATTAGGCAGTACACATACAGAAACCTCGTTCCAATACCTAGCATAAGGGAAACTGTATACTTTAGATCTGAAAATTTGATAAACCAAGGACTTGACAAAAATAAAAATCCTGGGACTCTGTGCCCACTGAACCAAAAGCATCTCCAAAAGAAAAGTCTAAAAGTCTGCATTTTTAACAAATACTTTTCTTGTTAAAGGAATTAGGTTCTAAACTTTTACCACGCGAAAGATTAACTCTAGTGGGACATACAGGCGATGCTGGAGAATTTTTATTAGAGACTACGAGGAGCGAGAGCCATGATTACTGTAGTCGAGGATGGCTGCTTCTCTGAACACATGTTTGAGGGCTTTTAAGGATTCGCATTGGCATGAGGGATTCTGGGACTCTGTGCAAGGAGCCCTTTTCACTTGCACCCTCCTCCAGGGGAAGGGGTTCTAGGGAATGCAGTCCACAGAGGGCGCTGGTTCTCTGTTTCTGAGGCAGCATCTGTGGAAAAGTTTATTGAAGATAAGACCTCACTAGTTGTCTCTGCTTTTGCTCTCCCAGTTTCTAAATGATTCTCATGTACGAGCAATGTTTGGAAAGATTGGTATAGTTGGTGGAAGTAGAGTCTGGAATCAAAAAAGACCTGAGTTCAGAAGATGATTAAGAATGTTCTCTTGTCCCTGGGTTTGCTGGCATCCCTCTTCCTTGCCCCCACCACACCAACTCCCGTGTCCCCCTGGAATGGTCGGTCCCATTGTTCTCTCGTCCGGATTGTTTGTCCCACCTATCTTGTCCAGAGAGACATGCAGACACTAAATGCTTAAAAACAAAGCAAAGTGAACAAAAGAAAACAAAAAAAAATAAAAAATAAATTAATAAACATTAAAAACCAGCAGCAAAAAATTAAAAGCCCTCAAAGAGTCGCAGGTCCGTCCCTTGACTTTTATGAATATATTCCAGTTGAGTACGTTGGGGTGCCACGTCCTGGCCCCAAAGTCTACCTTGGGCATTCCTGTGGGACTTCATTGCTTTGCTCCCCTTGTTGCTATGCTGTACACCTTTAGTGTTTCATCCTGGTGCAAGAGAAGAACAAGTGATCTAAAATCAATGGCAAGGCAGGCATAGGATGGGGGCTTGATCACAAATGAGGGTCAAACATGAAGGTGGGACAAGAGGAAAGTAAAATGAAATAGAGGAAAGAACAGGGAGGCAAAGGACATTTGCAGAGGTCTAAATGCAGGCATGTATATATGTAAATTCATGTATATATAATGATAGGGAACTAGATCTATGCATAGATATTTATATGTTAAGCATTAAGGTAGCAGATGGACATGAGGCCTCTACTTTAGTACTACCTCAACACAAGAATACTTTGTTCTAATAACCTGGCATTCTGTGAAACTCAAATTCCCAATGAGATCGCTGAAGATTAAGTGGGTGCATAAGGAAAGTTGTGAAGAAAGCTGATGGTGCCTGGTTATCAAAAGACATAGCATCTGGGGTCTGAAAGACATGAAGATAAACAAGTAGACATCTAGCTGAGAAGCAAAAACACCCACATGGAAGCAACACACTAGCCTGTGTGATCATGAGGTATCTCTAGGATCAGGTGTCAGGCATCAAAGACCCAAAACAAATCATACTGATGCAAATGAGGGGAAGGGCAGAGTGCAGACCCAAAGTCCATCAGTAGTCAATTGGACATCTCCTTACAGAAGGGCCACAAGGAAGAGACAAGCCAGTCAGAGTGCAGAATAGCACTAGCAAAACACGCAACTTTCCTCTAGTTCTTTAATGCTTCCTCTCCTACACTATCCTGACCCCAATCTATCTTACAAATCTGACTAGACCAGAGGATGTACACTGATGCAGATAAGAGTTGGAAGCACAGGGAATCCAGGACAGATAAGTCCCTCAAGACCAATAATGAGAGTAGTGATACTAAAAGGGTGAGGGAGGGGGATGGGAGAGAGACAGGGGAAATCAATCAAAATGATCGATGTATGGCCCCCTCCCATAGCGACAGACAACAGAAAAGTGGGTAAAGGGAGATAGTACTCAATGTAAGACATGAAAAAAATGATTTATAAATTATCAAGGGTTTTGGGAGCCAGGAGGAGAGGGAGAAAAAATGAGCACATATCAAGGGCTCAAGTGGAAAGAAAATTTTTTGGAAAAGATGATGGCCACATATGTACAGATGTGCTTGATAGAATGGATATGTGCATGAATTTTGAGTAGAACTGTAAGAGCCCCCAATAAAATAAAATAATGTTCTCTTTAATTTAATATTTAACATTTATTGTCTCTAAGATGACCCAGAAACATATATAAACCATAAATATGTGAATGGATTTGGGGCTTACATTTAATTCTAGTCCAATCTAAGAACAATTAGTTGCTATTACATGTCCCAGCTTGATGTCCACCCTTATAAACAGATCCCTGAAGATATGGGTGCTATAGCAAAATATGCCAAAGAAACTAGATGGTGCTTGGCGATCAGAAAGAGTCGCCTCTGGTTTGAAGGGATTTTCTTCAAACAAGCAGCCATCTAAGTGAGGCATTAACTAAATCAACACCAGCCTGTGTGATCCTTGGATTGTAAATTATATACTCCAAATAAAAAAGAGGGAATGGTGTCAGATCTAAAATTGTGAACAACCAATTTGAAGAAGATTATGGACAACAGAGGAAGCCCAAAATTCATTTACAGGACCTTCTCATAGATTCAGCCTCCAGTGGTTTCCTTCTGACCATAGTTGTGGCAGTTACATAATCTTTGGTTAATTTGAGTGAAGAGGTGGAGTCTACCCTGTCATTCAAGTCACAACTTGATGACCTCATTGGGATGCAAGCAGAGATATTCAATAGAGACCAGACCCTCTCTCTCCGCCTTCCCTTTCCTGCTTTTGAGACACTCAGGGAGCTGGAGGAGACATGCGGGGACCCACATCAGCACTGAGATGCTTCCACTGCCACTGGATCCAAAAGACCTTCTATTCACTGACCTTTCTGCACTTGGCTTCCTAGCATGTGCTATGTGAGTCTAAAGAGGAATGTATGGACTGATATCAGACATATGGTCTAATATCAGACTGAAGGATTTGATCTGGACTAAGCTGGGATGTTTTCTCAATATAAAATTGCTCTGTTATAAATAGCTCTTTCTTATACACATATGAATTCTATGAATTTGTTTCTCATCAACTTGGACTAGCACAAGAGTCAAGAAATATAAATAGCATCATTATCGGACAGAGAATATTGTAAAGACAATTATGGAAGATAAAGTTAGGTTAAAGTACAATATCTATTTTGATCTCCCTTTTTACCCTTTATAGGTAGTTTCGGGTGTTTGAGGGTTTTGTGTGTTTGGGGTTTTTCTTTTAAGGGAAGGGGAAATGCATGTGGATTAAGCCTCTGGTGAATCCCCTCTGGCCACAGATTCGGGATCTGAACAGCTTTGCTGTCTTCTGGACTGCATTGGAAAATGGTTTATGGCAAATGTAGTTCAAGTTTGACACCTTATCATTTCACCCTCCTTTTGATCCATTCTAAAGTTGTCCAATTTTTAATATTTTCTACTTTCTTTCTATTGAGCTGACCTGGTATTGATTATGAGTTGGGCAGAGATTCACATGGTTGTCAGTTCGAAAACACCAGCCACTGCATGGGAGAAAGACTAGGTTTTCACTACTATAAAAGTTACAGTTTCAGAAACCCACAAGGGGGTGCTTTGAGTCCGCATTGACTTGATGGCAGCAAGTTGGGTTTAATATATAAATTAATAGTAGCAATAAATAAAGTTGAACTGTGGAAAGACAGAGAGAAGTGTTACAGCCTCCAGATTCATTACGCCTTAGATCTACACATTGATCTGAGTGTCTAAAAAAGGATGAAAAGGAAAACTGACATAGACTTGGATTTTTTTTATGACATAGAAGTTCATTTCAAACCAAATCACAATTAAAAGCGAACCAAAAAACATTGCTTTCTCACAGGCCTTTGAGTCTGTTGTGTTTTGTTTCCTAAACCTCTTAGGCTATATTTCTTTCTTAGCATTGAGTCTTTACTTTAGCAATATTCCACATAGTTTTATGCTGTCATGAAATGATCCTCCAAGACACAAAATAGGGTGGTAGTTATACAATCAGTTGTCAATTTAAGGATTGAGAATGCAGGGATGGATCTCTCTCTCTCTCTCTCTCTCTCTCTCTCTCTCTCTCTCTCTCTCCCCACTCCCTGGGAGACATTGCAGCTGACTAGACACATGGAACTATGCTAGTGCCCTGAGCTGGAGGAGCCGCATGAACCTACCTGATGTAACCAGACCTCTGAAGCCAGAGAAGCCACTTAGAGACCCCTGCCAGTGTTCAGATGCTTACAATACCACTGGATCCAAAGACTGTCTACCCACTGGTCTGTGATCATCTTGCATTCAGCATTGTTGCATGTGTTTCATGAGTCTGAAGAGAACTTTATAGATTGGTATTGAATATATGGGTTCATGCAGGACTTATGGGTTTGGACTGGACTAGGTTGGGATGCTTTCTCTTTTGTAATTATTTTATTGGGGATTCACACAACTCTTATCATAATCCATACATATATCCACTGTATGCAAAGCACATTTGTACATTTGTTGCCATCATCATTCTCAAAATATTTTCTTTCTACTTAAGCCCTTGGTATTTGCTCCTCCTTTTTCCACTCCCTCCCTGCTCCATCCTCCTCATAAACCCTTGATAATTTATAAATTATTATTTTGTCATACTGTACACTGGCTGATGTCTCCCTTCACCCACATCTCTGTTGCCCGTACCCCAGGAAGGAAGTTATCCTTGTAAAATGTTCCCCCTTTCTACTCCACCTTCCTTCCACCCTCCTGGTATTGTCACTCTGTCCACTAGACCTAAAGGGACCATCTGTCCTGGATTCCCCATGTTTCCGTTCCTATCTGGTCTAACCAGATTTGTAATGCTTTCTTAGTATGCAATTACCCTTTATATAAAACTCTCTTTTATACACATATGAATTTCTATGGATTTCTTTCTCTAGTTATCTGGACTAGCACAGATAGCTAGAAAGACACAACTGGACAGGCTATCTGAGAAGAATGCAGAGCATGAAGCACTGAATTTAAGGTGTTTTTCTTCTCTCAGGGGTGAAAATCCAGAACCCAAGATATTAAAGCAACTGTTCTTGTTGTGAGGTGCCTTTAACAGAATTTAGGTTCTTCTTTTCCCAGAAGAAAGATTTGTTTTTGAAAGAAACAGAATATCCCAAGAGAATTTTATTAAGAAACTTCTAAAGAGGAAGAAAAACATTTCCAGCCAGCATGCTGATTGGTCTTGGTATTTCTTATTTCTCAAATGCATACACAGACTTTTAAGCATCAGTGTACAAGAGATTTTGGGAAATTCCACCAGGAATGAGTAAGGGGTTCTGGGGAATGTAGAATCAAGATATTGGCATGAGTTCTGCACATGCTCTTTCCAAACCTCCATCTTCACTCCCTTGCCCTGTCTCAATGCCATCAAGTTGGTTATCTCATGACCAGGATAAACACTACCCAATCCTACACCATCTTCACAACTGTTCTCTTTGAGCCCATTGCTGCAGCCTGTGTAAATCCTATAAGCAACCTGTTTTACTTTTAAGTGCTTTGCAACTTGTTAAGAAAATGTACGTATCTATCTGCATATTTACTTATTGCTGCCCATAAAGCAAAGCAATAAGGATCTCTGGTAGAGTAGTGGGTTACAAGGTGGGTTTGAACCCACCAGCCACTCTGCAGAAAAAA
>PVJH01038079.1:0-17427 GCA_004026705.1 Nesogale talazaci | reverse complement strand
CCCACCAGTGGGCCTTAGGTCCCCACCCTGCTCTCCTCCTATGTAATGATGTGATTCTTGTTCTTTGGTGCTCAATATCTGCTCCCTTCGGCCCCTCTTGATCACGCATACTGGTGTGCTTCCTGCATGTGGACTTTGCTGTTTCTGCACTGAATGGTGACTCGATTATCTTCAAGTCTTTGAGATTCCAGGCATTCAATCATTTGTTAGCTGGGTACCATCGTTTCTTCTACTTTGTTTGCCTCTGTATCCATTTGTCATCAGCGATATCGGGAGTCAATTGGTCCATTGATTTTGATTTTTGTTCTTTGATACCTGATTGTTTCAGCACCTCATGATCGCACAGGTAAGTGATCTTCTTTTATGGTGGGTTTTGTTGCTTCTGAGCTAGATGGCTGCTTGTTTGTGCTCAAGCCTTTTTAAGACCCCGGATGCTCTATCTTTTGATAGCTGGGCCCTTCTGCTTTCTTCACCACCCTTGCTCATGCTCTTACATGTCCTCAATGGGTACATTGAGGATGTGTGCACACAGTGATAGATGTTTGTTTTGCTTTGTTTTTTTCCACCCCATTTGATGTCTATTGCCTAGACCTTTTACCACTTTCACCACCATCTGACCATGCTGGCTGTTGTGCTTCTTCTGTGTGGCTGTGGCCTCTTCTCAGGTAAATGTTCTAATGTTTATCTTCAGGCTTTCAAGACATTTGACATATCCTTTGATGGCTGGGCACCTTCAGCTTTCTTCACCACATTTGTTTGTGCACCCATTTTACTTCATTGATCGTGTTGGGCCATTGAGCCTCGAGGAATGCCAGATTCATAGGACAAAGTGTTCTTTAAGCTATAAATCTTGACGGGAAAAACATCTTCATCTTTTGTCCCTGGAGCACCTGGTGGGTTTGAATCACTGATCTTGGTGTAGCCTGTGCTGGGTTGGGTTCTCTTGAAAAGTAAAACCACACACACACACACACACACACAGAGTAGTTAATACAATTGTTTGTTAATTTGAGAATGAAGAGTGAAGGAGTGGAGCCCAGTCTGTCAATAGGATCACAGCCAATGAGGCATGGCCTGTGTGGGCATGGCCTTCTCCTGAGTATTCTGGGAACTCCTGTGTTTTTCTCCTTGGAAGTGGGAGACACTCCTCTCTCTACTGACTTTCTGTGAGACTTCCCTGAGAAGATGCCTGCCACAGAGACCTACCCTGATGCAGCCCTGGGAACTGGAGAAGATGCGTGGAGACCTCTGCCACTGCTTTCTCTTTTTTCAAAATCCTTTTATTGGGGGTTCGTTCAATTCTTATTATAATCCATCCATTGTTCCAAGTACATTTGTACATTTTTTGCCACCATCATTCTCAAAACATTTTCTTTCTACTTGAGCCCTTGGTATCAGCTTAATTTTTCCCTCCCTCTCCACTGCCTCACTCTTGAACTCTTGATAATTTATAAATTATTATTTTGTCATGTTTTACACTGTTCGAAGTTTCTCTTTGATGCCTGATATCGGATACCGTCAACACCTTGTGATCACACAGGCTGGTGTGTTTCTTCCATGTGGGCTTTCTTGCTTCTGAACTAGATGGTCATTTGTTTACCTTCAAGCCTTTAAGATCTCAGATGCTATATCTTTTGATATCCAGGTATCATCAGCTTTCTTGACCACATTTGTTTATGCACCTGCTTTGTCTTCAGTGATCATGTTGGGATGATCACTTCATGGATCATGCATCATGGGATCCAGTTTAATAAAGTGTTCTTGCATTGAGAGAGTACTTGAGTAGAGGCCCATGTCCATCTGCCACCTTAATGCTAAACCTATAGGGCTGAGCCTCAGTGGCGTAGTGGTTGTGCGTGGGACTGCGGCCCACTAGGTTGGAGGTTCAATTCCAGCAGTGGGGCTGGGCCTCCTACTCCCACCCCTGGAGAGCAATGATGCTCCCCACCCCAAATACTAAACCTATAAATATATATGCACATAGGTCTATTTTCCCATCATCCTATATAAATATATTTACATAGGTACATGCCTGTATCTAGACCTTTACAAGTGCCCTTTGCCTCCTGGTTCTTTCCTCTATTTTCTTTTACTTTCTTCTTGTCCCACTATCATGTTCAGACTTCATGTGGGTTTCAGTAATTCCTCTTGCTTACATTGCCCTTGATCAAGCTCTACCAGTCTTCCTACCTAAGATGCCTTTTTTTTTTTGGGGGGGGGGCATCACTGCTCTCCGGTGGTGGGAGTAGGAGGCCCAGCCCCACTGCTGGAATTGAACCTCCGTCCCAGTGGGCTGCAGTCCCGTGCACAACCACTACGCCACCGGGGCTCAGCCCCACCTACCTGAGATGCTTTTTCAATGTACAATTACCCTCTTTATAAAACTCTGTCTTATACACATGTGTGGCTATTAATTTGTTTCTCTAGTCTACCCAGACTAATACAATATAGATATTATATTCAGAATATATATATTCAGACTGTTCATAAAAATATATGAAGACAGAAAGTGAGAGACAGTTATATCAAGAAGAGATGACTCTCACAATTGTAGTTAAGTTCCGTTGCTTCAAGCCTATGTGCCAGCTATTAAGATGGAGACTTTTCCTAACTTGTGTAGCTGCCTGAGGTTGGGAGGTCAGGAAGGTGGGAAGCCAGGAAGCTCGAGACAGATGTAGGAAATGTAAGGTTCACCCCAGCAAGAAGAAAGTGAGCATGTTTCCTGCAGCCTCTTATTTCATGGATATCAGCTAGGCCACACTCCCGAGGTGACACCGTCATCAGCCTCTGTGAGAGGCTGTGCTCCACTCATATCTTCTTATCGTGCAGTCAAGTTGACACAAAGCCTAACCATCACATAGACAAATTTGTAACCGCTTCACCATCAGGGCTCCTTGGAACTAAATCAGAAAAAGCTCGTCAGAGGGGTGAATGTATAGGCAGATCTGTGTGGTCTTGCAGATCACAGTAAAGGACTTTGGCTTTTACTTCGAGCTCATCTGGCCTCGTTGGAGGGACTTCAGTCAAAGGATGGTATGATATGAGTTACCTTCCAAAGGATCACACTGTGATAGAGTGGAATCAGTAAGAAGTAGAAATATCTTGCAATGATGCCTGGGGGAGGTGAGGATAGATTGGGCCAGAATGACAGCAGTTAAGATGGCAAAAAGCGGGGAGATTCTCTATATATTTTGAAGGAAAGCTAGCAAGATTTTGGAATGAGTTAGGAACGAATATCTTAAACAGTAGATTCCAATTTTGGCCTGAGCAGTTGGAAAGATCAAGGAAAGTGGTCACTGACTGAGAAGGGGAAGACAGAGAGGAAGAGGTTTTGTGAGAAATACCAGGAGTTCATTTCTGGAAATGCTCATTAAATATTCCCAAAAAGAAATAAGAAGGCCGTTGAGTGCCGAACACCAGCATCAGAGAAGAGTGTCTAAAGTTGGGATACATCAGGGCACAGATGTTCCTTATGACCTTGGGACCAGATGAAGTCAACTAGGAAGTGAGCATGGGTAGAGAGAACCATCCAGTGGAGAGCTGAAGAGGAACCAGTAAATGAAACTGAGAAGAAAATGTTCCCATGAGGTGGAAGGAATGCCAGGCAAATGTCAGATGCTGGAAGCCAAATGAAGAGCGTTTCAAGACGGAGCCAGTGATCAAGTGTGAAAAGGCTGCTGAGAGGTCAATATATGAATTGAAAATTGACCATGTGATTAGGTGATTCCAGGTGCTTCTGCTCAGACATTGTCTGTGGAATGACAGGAGTTGAAACTCACGAGAGAATGGGAGGAAAGGAAATGGGTGCAGCAAACATAAGAAAACTCTATGAGGTTCTCCAAGGTCTGTTCCTAGACTCACATTCATTTGAGTCATTCTGAAAAGTGCCAGGATATACACATTGTCTTAGAGGCATATTCTGAGGTGCATTAATAATTATTAAGACTTCACTCAATACAAATTCCATTGGGAAACAGACAACCCTCTATATGATGTTATTAAAGTTTTAATTAAAAACACTTGGGAATAGTTATTTTCTGCACTTCCTAATATTACATCACCATGGTTTTTATAAAGTTACACAGTGAAATACACACACGGGTTTTAAAGGGCAGTCCCTACTGTCAAGAATATTAAACTTTGGGTTAAATAGCATTATCCAAAAGCTTTCACATGAAAATAAGATGAAACCATTTACTTGTATGGGGCTGACTGGCCAAGTTGAAAGCTGTCGAAGCAGCATCTGATAAGCATTGATCACATCATGTTGTGCAGCAGAAATAACCTGACATTTGGAATAAAAAGATGTATGTTTGAGTTCTGCAGCCATTATTTTCTGGCTGTGAAAGCTTAACCAAAGCATTTAACCTTCTGGAGCTTTTCTTTCTGACGTGCAACACTAAGATGATGATTATCATTCTCATAGGGTCCTGCAATGATCAAATGAAATAGTACATAGGGAAATGCTGAGTAATAAGCAAAACCAACCACTACAGAAGGACATTGAGTTGGTGACTGAACACAGAAAATGAGGGACGCTCTCAAGCAGACAGAATGGCACAGTAGTCACAACAGTGGATGGAAATATACCAGTGATCACAAAGATGGCATCGAACCCCACAGAGAACACTTTGTGAGACATAGGTTGTCGTAAATTGAAGTTGACTTGAGGTCACCAATACCAACCAGAAGAAACACTATTGATAATATTTCCATCCCACGTGTTTTTGTTGGACTCTCCCAAGCCCATGGAGGGGGCGGGGTATTAACATTCCCAGTTAAAGGAAGGTGAAGTTGAGGCTATGAGATGCTAAAGAACTTGCACAAATTCGTGTGACCGATAGGTGCTACAGCTTAGACTTGGAACAATGTTTGCTCTCTCGGATCTGGTGCTCTGTTCAGTGTCATGGTGTCCACTGGACATATACCACGTAATACGGGAGTCTAGTCAGGCAAGAAAACTTGTCTACTGTGAGCTGGTCTCTAAATCTGCTCAATTTGGCCTGGGTGTTGGTGAATGAATGAGCTGTAACAGCAGAGTTCAGAGGGCAGATGTTTATCTAAGCAAGAAAACACCCTGTGCATCTATGAGTCGTTTCCTCTATGACTTTTATCTTTCCTTTGCCTTAGAACTCCCCTGTGTTGCTAACAGTTCCCTAAAGGAGTTCTCAGTGTGCTCACTGTGCTGAGTGCAGGAGCGCCTACCACTCACGTCCTCTTAAAAATTTGTTTTTATTCTTAAAAAAATTCTTCCTCAGACAAAGATAATACTATTGCACCAATTTCCATATGTATAATTCTGTGACAGTGATTCCATTCTTTAAGTTGAACTACCATTCTCTCTATCCATTCCCAAATAATTCTACCACCGTCATCTGAACCGCCCCCTCCATCCCCGAAGTTTTCCATTCAACGTTTTCAGTTGCCACGGTCAATTTTATCTCACAAAGACAATTGTATAAAAGAGCACAATGCTCAAAGCAGGCATATTGTACTAACTAAGATAAACCTTTTAAAAATTATTATTCACTGAAAACTTCAGGGGATCATATTGAATTAAAATTTAAAGTTTATATCAGGGCAGTGAGTTTTGGAATTCATTCAGCCTCCAGAAAGTCTGGAATCCATTGGTAATTTGAAATTATCTTCTACATTCCCCCTTTTTGATTGGGAGTTTCCTACAGAAATGCTGGATCTTCTTATAGGATGCCTGTCAAAGTGTTCATAGAGGTGGAATATTTTAAAAGTGACAGAAAACTCAGTAAGTCTGCATTTAATGGATGGGGGAGCTTAATTCTGGAATGACTAATATATTGATTTAAGGCCCCACAACTGGCAGCAAGGGCAGCAGTAGGACCTGAGAGCTTGAATTCCACTGAGTGTGGAACTCTTCCCACTGCTCTGTACTGCTACTCACGATGTGCTATGAGATGACACAGGACAAAAAAACCCACAATTCCGAGGGATTTCTCAGTTGCTTATTTAAGTGAAGTGAATGTGTCTAACCCCCTCTATGATAGCATTAAAAAGAGCTTATGCCACTTAATAAATAAATGGTAGCTGGGTGATGGATTATCATGTGCTTTAATTTGCAGTTTAAGTGCTAGAAGACAAAAAACTCCTCATGAGAGGACCCAATTATCCGATAAGCCATTCTGAAGACCAAATACACGAATGTGCCAACAGGCCTTGATATGAATGGTGTCTGACAAGTAAAGAGATATTTGTGGCATAGGAGCTCTGGAAAATGTAATTATTTATCCTTTCATAATTAATGAAAGAAATTGAAAATGAAGCTTTCATTTCAAATCCTTTTTATCTGGAAGAAACTTTAATTTTACATAATTAAATTGACTTCACAGTTCAGTGTGTTAAAATATGCAATTAAGCAGCATATCAAGGTTAAATGCCTACTGTTGTTGGCTCATTTAGAAATCATGCTGCTGAACTCCCCAACAAGAATGAACACCTGCCTGTCCGCTTTTATCCTCAGAGTCACAGACAGCATACCACCTGCAGGGCTGGCTCCCCAAATTCAGGGCAGACAACTGAGTTGCATGAGACAACTCTAGTGTAAAGTCAATAAGATCTTGGGAAAGCTTTCACTTCTATGTTGCAGTGGGGTTTTATTTATTTACTCAGACATAGAAATATCCTAATGTTTTGACAGAATCCCATGGATAGATGCATTTATTCCTTAGAGAAGTTCCTTTCTAAAGGAACACTGTGCCTTCAAAGTTGTTACCTTCTGTTTGTTGAAAGTCAGTTAAAATAACTTGATTTGAGTTTTGCTATTTCATAATTTAGAACAAATCTCAGCCCAGATCTTTTATACATTATCTTTGCATTCTTTGGACAAGTTTAAGAAGTGTCATGAAGGATTTGAAGGGGGTGATTAACTGCATGGTGATTAACTGCATGGGGTAGATTAACTGCTATTTTATTTTAAGAGGGAATAGTCTGTAGATGGTGATGTCTGCACATATGTCTCTTTCTTCTTCCTCCCCTTGAACAGTGCCTTTATAAGGAGCTTCGGTGGTGCAGTGATTAAGGTGCCAACCCCAAAGTGGCTGGTTTGAATCCAGAGCTGCTCAGTAAGAGAAAAGGGCTTATGAGCTGCTTTTGTAAAGATTACATCCTTTGAAACTCTTTGGGACAGTTCTCCCCTATCTTATATGGTCACTATGACTAGGAACGGTCAGATTACAGAATCTTATAATCTCTTTCCTCTGAAAACTCTTGTGAGTGGAGTATATTTGAACAATTAGAGGTGAAATGCCTTTCCTACTACAGCCTGCAAAATCTTGTTTTATACATGGAGCTAGTTGTTAGGAAGCATTTATAAAGCGACATCCTTGCTGTGATCATATGTGGGAAACGTAAACCCATTTGGTGAATTTCTTATATTGATGTGTCATTGTGTCAGTAGAGTAATTCCAATAGGCACATAAAAAAAGAATATGATCATGGCATGTGGTTGTTCAGGACAAATCTTTTCAAATTTAGGGTTGGGGGTGGCATATGCTACATTTGTAGGCTCATTCACGCTATTATGTCGCTACTATTTCTAGAATGTAGACTGTTAGGGTGATTTGTGAGTCATTATACCAGAAAAAAGATTGTAAAGGATATTACAATGGGCACAGTGGTATCATCTGTATTAAAATGTGTCCATGTTGTAGTCTTCTGAGTCAAAGCTCGAGATATGGCATTGTCTCTTTCAGATACAAGAGGCCGTCATGGGATTAATACACTTCCCTTCAGTATTGTGAACTGGATTTGCCCCCACCACCCGCCTGTCAGTCTGTCATACTCTTTGGCTAGTGTTTTGTGCAATGCCAGCAGTTTTATCACTGGCACTTCAAGAAACAGCAAGGCACCCATGGTGGACAGGTTTCTGCAGTGATCCCACCTAGAAAGGCCTGGCTGGCTACTTCTGAAGATGAGTCAAAGAAAGCACACGAATCACAACAGAATATTGTTGGATATAGTAATGGAAGATGAGCCCGAGGTTGGAAGGTATTCAAAATGTACAGTGGCTCTAATTTGAGCATACCATGAATCCTGAAGATGGAGCAGGAATGAGCAAAGTTTCATTCTGTTGTGCACAAAGTCATGCAAGCTCATTCCCAAACAACTTTTGATAACTGATTTGCTGGACTGTGTCATTGCATTGTTCTGACACCTAAAGAAAACTTTGGCTACCAAGGAACATCTTATTACTTTCTTCAGTAGAAAAAAAGAGTGAAAAGAATGTTGTCACAAGAGAAAACCCATCCATGCAAATTGTAAAAGTATCATTCATATATGGTCAGTGTAGTTCATAATTGTACATTCTTTTTTATGTAATTCGATTCCTCTTCCTTTAGGATCTACAGAAGATAATATCGATGTGATTTAATTTGGCCACGACATAAATTTGAAAGCCAATAAACTACTGGTTAGTGAAAGTCTATTCACACACAAACACACATATTCACTGATGAGTCTTCCCTCAAATAATCCAAAGTTGGAAGTTACAAGGCTGTAGAAGTGTTTAAATAATACCAAACAATAAAGGTCACTTGGACAAACACACATAAACTGATTAATTTGTACACATAGCTAAGAGATTTGGGTCTGATTTTAGATCTGATAGCTTGAGTGTCTGAAATGCCTGGAGATCATGGATTTTCAACTGTGAAATGAAAGTATAGTATGGTTGAAATGCTTCATCAATGTGGCCTGATGGTAATGTGATGTCACTGGATCTATCTGATGCGATGTTGATGCACTAGTACTAATTTCACTTATAGAACAAAATGGAAGAAACTAAGGTGACATGATCAAATGAAGGAGTTGATGAACACAGGGAAATCATACCCCGACTATCTGTAGATCTTATATGGGACTATTTTAGTCCTCTTCCTTTCCAATTCTTTAACCAAAAAGTTTCCTATAAATCACTGAGTGGAAAATGATGCTTTCCATAATGAAGACTTTGACATAAGGGCTCAGAAATGAACATTTAACTGGCTGAATCAGCCAGGAGAAAAGACTCATTTTGAAAATTGGTGAGCATTATTCTACAATCTTGCTGTTCTTTTCTGAAGCATGAATTTAGGAAAATTGTCACTTGTAAATGGTACATGGTAGAATTCTCAATTGCCTGGGTAGAAATCTTGCTGATTTTGTTTTTCAATTTTTTTTTTGTCCTCAGTTTTCTTCCCCGGCTTTGTCATCAAGAAATGCTTTGAAAGTAAATTTGAGCAGTGTAAATTTATACGGCAAATAAAAAAAACCCATCCAATCCATTATCAGGTAGTCATGGGAATCAAACCAATTAGGTGTTTAATCAGTTGATTAATGGTCATGGGATAAAGCGATGTGTGTTTTAAGGAAGTCTTTTGGAAAGACAACCCCCACCCCACCCTGTCTAATATCAAGCTATTCTTACCATCAAATCTGAAGTGCAGAGAAACCTGTGTATATTTAAGAAGCTGCCAAAACAACAAACTGTGCCACCACGTTAACTAGAGAAAATGAATGAGCACTTTTAGTCTGTAACATGCATTACAGATTAAGGTGAGAATATTGTTTTCATATCAGCTTTACTATCTAGAAAGAGTAACCCTGAGAGGAGGTGGTTTTGTCTTTGAAGATGTCTCAACACAATTCCTCTCTTGGGGAGGTCTTTTTGTGTATAGAGCATATTTTTATAGGACCTAGTTCAGTATTTTTTTTCCTTGTCCATAGGTCTAAATATAAAGCTCCCTACACTATCATTATATGCAACCTTATATTAGTCTCATGTAGCTATTCATGCTGATAGAGAAGGCCTGTTGAATTCATAAAGGTTTTTAAAGACAAATTTGTTGCTACTTGAAACAATCAGTTGAATTTCATAATTCAAGGGTGCATTGATTTCCCAGTTAGGAGCAGAAGCTGAGCGAAGGACGCACTTAGCGGACCCTGCTGATGTAAGTCTAAACTATGGACAGTGAGGTTAAAATAAGTATAAGAATGTCAAATGGATTTAAAGTAGAGCGACTAAGGTTCTGTCCCAAGAAATTGGTCTAGAAATCTTCAGCGAAAATGAAACACTTTGAGTAACAACTTGTTAGGGAAAGCACCGAGAGGTGGAAAAATTCCGCTGGAAAAAAACAAACAAACTCCAACCCCCCCCCCAAAAAATAAGGAAGTCATCAAGAAGAGTTCAAGCTGTAGCAAAAAGTGCTAATTCAAGGACCCCGGGGTTCGTGGACTCTCTCCCAGCATGCTGGTGCGGAAAGAAATGACCCAGCCTGCTGCTCATTATCATCATAGAATCCACACCCACTAGCACCCTGCCAGTTTACTACTACCAGTGAGGTGGACTCTTGCAACCTGACCAAATAAGGGAAAGTGAGGGGTGGATTGCAAGGTTATTCAGAGACCGCTCCCCCCCATTTCCTCCAAGTAATCATGAATAATGTCATCCATAAAAGTAGAATAAAGATCTTTATTTTACCACTCCAGATCATATCCACTCCTGAAAAACTAACCTGTTTGTCCACTGGAAAATACTTTTTTTTTTTTACAGTGACTGGTTGACTGAGTAAGAGATTGGGTGATACTTCCCCCCATGGTTGGGCCACTGACTCTCTGAATCTTAAGAGGGAAGTGAAGCCAGAGGCCAGGATGTCTGGAGAGGATAGCACATTTTTAGCTTTATGGTTCTCACTGTGATATTTCCATATCATCCACTAGTAACCCTCCCATTTTCTCTGTGTTCCAGAAGGCAGATATTTTTTTCTTGAAAAGAATATCAAGACTCTCGATAACCCAGATTATACTGTTAACATCCAGCTAATTAGGTAGCTAGGTAAATGTCTAGCTGGGACTATTTGGGGTCAGTGCTACTCCTTCTCTGCAAGGACGAGTCCATGTTCAAACACAATGACGGTGAGCAGTTGAAAAATGCACGAGAGAGGTCTCCTAGGCAGTCATTCCAACCTGGAAAAGAGATCAATACTTGGACAGAAAGCACTCGCCATTCAACATAGTGGATTTAAAAAATATCATGGCCATGGACTCTTTTTTGATAAAGGGGTTATGCGCACGTTGCATGAACTCTTGACAGCAAACAACTCAGAAAAAGGAAAGAAGAAATTGGAAACACAAAATGAAACAGTCCTCACGGACTCAGGCTCTGGTTTTGAAAAGTGTAAAAAGATGGCATTTTAAATGTGTAACCTTGAGTTGCCAGAAGCAAATGCTAGCCACGGAGGAAGTGTTATCACTTGCTGGGCAGTTTGGATGCTGGAGGCATCCAGGTGAGCCCCGTTTTCCCGGCCCCGCCTACAAACACTCTTACCTTTGTTTTCTGCCTTCAGTTCCTCTGCCATCAAGCTGTCTTGTCGGTTCCCAAGCACGAATGCTAGAAACGAGAGGATCAGGGCATCCAAGATTCCAATAATTGCCAGAATGTACGCCCAGCGGACTGAACAAGCCCCCAGGGTGTACTTGTCCGTCTTCTCTCCGCACATCCGTTTTACTTCGTCGGAATCCCAGCCATCAGGGAAGATCATACAGCCGAGCACAAGACAGGCAGCTGAGAGAGAAGAGAAAGGGGAAGAGAAAGCGATACTGTCAAAGTCTCTTTGGGCAGGTGCTGTTATGCTCATCCCACTGTGGCTTTGACTTGTTCATATACAGACCCCTGAACAATCTTCTCGACCTTCCACCCTGAGCGCCTTGCTTGGTTTTTCTGGTTACATTTCAAAAGGGGTGTACCACTCTCTGCAGAGACCGAATTCAGAGAACGCCCCTGACCTCCCCACGCCCAGGGATTTTGAGAGATGATAAGGGTGATGATCTACAAGTGAGTTATCTGATAAGTCAAATTTGGGGCACATTTATGGGCATGCTTTCATTGCAAATCGGCTGTAAGGAATCATAGCAAGGCAGAAAGATGATGCGAACTGTGGAAGAGCTAGGAAAGACGTCAGAGACTGGGTTAGATTAGCACAGAAAATAGCAGGGTCTTTTTTTGTCTGTGTCACAGTAAAAAAATAATTTTTTTATAAAAAAATAATTTTACATTGTGAACACACACACACACACACACACACACACACACCACACACTACCCAGAAACTGAAAAGTTTATCCAAAGTATACCTACTCTTCTATGTGAGTGCGCATTGATATTTTCCCTACTCTCTAATTTATTTTTTTAAAAAATAAAGAGCAGACAAACACTATCACACAGTTTGGCACCAAAGATCTTTTATGAGCATTAAGAAGGTCAGTGGATAGCTTACATTCGGTCTCCCAAATATCACTGCTGCAAGCCTATGGATACTTTTTAGATGAATAGGCTGCTCTGAAGATTAAAGGAAAAACCATGCCCATTGTTACAACTTTCACTAGATCCAAATGCATTATTTGGGGGTGAGTGATCCCACTTGTAGGCCAGATAAAGGCTTGTGAACAGTGGGTTCATTTACTCAACAACGATTTATTGACCATTTTCTGTGGCGTGCCAGGACTGCTTCTTGGTGCTAGAGGTACAGACATCAAGATTCATTTTATTTGGTTTTACTTGGGAGGACAAAGAAAATCCTTGAATCTAAACTCTGCAGAAAATCACTAAAATGTCACCCCCACCTGTTTTAAAACAAATTAAAGAAAACTTTCTTGCTGAAAAAGAATGATCAATTTTTTCTTTTATGAATGAGAATCACGGAAAGAATAATAACAAATTAGTTTCTGTTACAGTGTACAGAAATCATCAAGGAACCCAGGTCCTTACAGGTTACTCGCCACCAGAGGACAATTTCAGGGGAACAGGGGGTTTATGAAATCATGTCATTTACAAAGACTTCCTTTATCAAACTCTTCCTGTCTTGAGATTGGGCTAACTGTTTTAAAACTTTCCAGTCTTGGAAACTCCGAGTTAGAAGATGAGATTAAAATCCAAAAATAAACAAAACAAAACAGAGGGAGTCTGAAATGAAAACCACAGGCCTATGCATTACATCCCATTGTTCTCTATTTTCCGAGTATACTACTTCTTTAATCAAATTTTCAGTGAAGCACCTGGGAAGAGAGGTGAAATAATATACAGCGGTTGGCTTTCTACCTTTGCCTTATGCTATGAGTATTTTGCTGAAAATTATAGAAATAGAAGTTTTGAAACACCATGCTTATTTTCAGGAGGCCAGGAGCATTGGCTGTTGAGAGAAATACATGCCTGACTGCTAACTCCAAGGTTGGCAGTTGAGTCCACCTCTAGGTCCCTGGGAAAAAAAGCCCCGTGATTTATTTTCCCCCAATAAGCCCTTGCAACTTCCAAGGAACACAGTAACACTCTGACAGAAAAGGGATTCTTCATGAGTCGGGGTCAACTTGATGGCAACTGGCTTTAATAAGAGCAGGGATTTGGGCTCCCATGAAAAAGTGTTCAGTCTTCTAACAAAGGTACTTCTTTTTCCTTCAGTTTACAGGACCCTACAATCTGTACTAGCTGCTCCATCCCTTACTTGCCAGCCTTCTCTTAAGAGTTAAGATCCATGTCTTCTGATTTACCTGAATAGCTGGATGGGAGGATTTAAATAAAAATGAAAAACAAGGCATTAAAAATTTAAATTTCACAAAGCAAAGCTGTGATTAAAACCCACTTTAAAAATCAAGTAAATGCTATCCCTTTGAATGTGGTGCTCCTCGAAGACCTTTGTGTAATAGCATCTTATTTTTCTGACAACCAAAATATACTTTTCATTTTCCTCCCCACACTTCTCCTACTTAACTATTTTGTTTTGTGTTTGAAAGGTGGGCCGCCCAAATATTTAGGGTATTTAGTTGAAGCCATTAAAAATAGTTTAAGCTTGGTTGGTTTCTTTGGAAAGGCCAAGCGATTACATTCTGCTTTAATGCTTGGGTCCTATAATCGATTCTGGTTCCCCGCCATTTTTTAACCCGAACCTTATTAACCGGCCCTATTTGTCTAGCCTCTGAAAACCAACAGCTGTACCTAATCCTGTCTGAGGAGTACCTAGTACACTCTAGGCAAATGTCTTTGTCAAAGAGAGATTAAATAATATTCTTCTAGGCTTTCTAGCTAATTTTGCCTAGTTCTTTACAAATTGATCAGCCTGTAAAATGTAGCACCATTGCCTAACATGAACATTAGCAGGTACAAGGCACCAGAACATTTGATTAATTTGAATATGCCATTTCTTGACCACGAGGGATAATTGAGAATTAGTTCCAATTGGACTATGATTTGAAAATGAGTTTCTTATAACAACGTCACCTAGAAGATGACTAACTTCCTTGTAGCGATACACTCTCCCTCATGGGGGCAGCAGGTTTTTCTGAAGGCACACCAGAGTGAGAGCATCCTTGAATGCTAAACAGAAACGAGAGCTCACAGGCTGGAGGTGAGCAGAGGAGAAAGATGAAAAGACTGGCCTCGTGGTACCGTCTCCTCTTGAAGAGACGACAACCAAGGGGTCCTTGGGAGGGCGTGACTGTTGATCTCGATGTTAAGCATGTTCCAAATGGCTATGAACTTTTCACACTCTGAAAGGAACCTCTGAGCAGAGGCTACTGAGGCTCACAATGGGTTCTTCTGAAATCGTACACAAATGGTCAGTGGTTCCCCAGAGCCGCTAATTGCGCTGGCATTTTTCTTGCCAAATTGCTGAATATAACCTCTGTGAAGGAAGCTTCCTTAGAAAAATCCACAAATGTTTGTAATTGGCTCTTTCTCCAAAGGGAAATGAACAAGATGAGAAAAGCAATAGGGGTCCTATGACGGGCTACACTTGGCCCTGCTGATGCTGCTGGACCAACGATCCTAATTAGGCCTTTTAACATTTTGAACCTGAGAATGGTTTATTTTTTGAACAGGAAGGAAGAGTCTAAATTCATGCTTTAAAGAGTCTATGCCCTGTTGCACAAAAAGCATGATAAATTGCCTCATGTTGCTGAAGCACTCAAGGGGAACTTTGTGGGGGGAAAAAAAGGCACCTGCATTCACTTAACTCTATCAATTATTCGGGCATACAGTAATTGAAGGAACTGATGCCAGCAGAGGCTGCCAGGCTCTGTGTGGGGGGGTGGGGTGGGGTTACTTTTATGAGAGGATTGCCACTGTACACACCTGGGAAAAGAGATGTGCATCATCCTTCCGGCTTCTTCCTCAGCACACAGCCAGCACTCAGGCTATGATCTTTATGACTGCTTGGAAATGGATTCTTTAGATAACTCAGGACACAAAATACTGTGGTTTAGAGTCTGGTACAGGAAACCCCCAATTGTCTCCGGGCACACTTGGCATGTAAATTCAGAAAGATTTTATAAGCAGTGAAGTCAGGGCCAAAATTGGAAAGACAGTGTCCCTTTGAAAGACAAGAGAGGGGCTGAGCCCCAGTGGCGTAGTGTTTGTGCGTGGGACTGCGGCCCACTGGGACGGAGGTTCAATTCCAGCAGTGGGGCTGGCCCTCTTACTCCCACCACCGGAGAGCAGTGATTTCCCCCCCCCCCCCAAAAAAAAAAAGAAAGAGAAGAGAAAACATGAATAAATGGCTCTCAAAAAAAAAAGAAAGAGAGAAATTTGTGTAGGAGAGGGAGACGAAACTAGTCTGGGGAGATGCTGAATCCTGGGTAAAGGGAGCGGAACGTCCAGGGCAAGTGCTGGATCTCCTCTGACGTCCCCACCTCCGTGGCTGTAGGACTTAATCAGGAGGCCTCACTTATATTTGTGAGCTCAATACTGGGAAAATGGCATTTGTAAACCACAATACTAGACAAGCATGTTAGTCTGGGTAGACTACAGAAGCAAATCATAGACACACATATGTGTATGAGAGAGAGCTTTATATACCAGAGCAGTTGCATATTGAGAAAACATCCCGGCCCAGTCCAGATCAAGTCCATAAGTCTAATATTAGCCCGCATGTCTGATACCAATCTTTAAAGTTCTCTTCAGACTCACAGAACACATGCAATGATGCCGAATGCAGGAAGATCACAGGCCAGTGGGTGGGAAGTCTTGTGGACCCAGTGGCATCATAAGCATGTCAGTGTGGCAGGGGTTTCCACATGGTTCCTCCAGCTCAAGGCACTAGCAGAGTTCCATGTCCCTTGTGAGCTGCAATGTCTCCCAAGGAGTGAATAAGAGAGCGTGTGTCTCCCACCTCCAGTGAAAAAATACAGGAATTACCAGAATCCTCAGGAGAAGGTCACGCCCACCTAAAAGCATTATTGGCGATATCAAGATTGACAGGCTAGACTCCATCTCTACACTCTTAATCCTCAAATTGACCCCAGATTATGTAACTACCACAACAAGAGACAAACACGACTTAATGATAGAGTGTTGTCATCGTTACATATTGTTAGGCCAATTCTGACTCATTGTGACCACGTGTGACTGAGTAGAAATGCCCAGTAAGATGTTCATGGTTGTAATCTTTTTTTTATATCATTTTATTGGGGGTTCATAGAACTCCTTTCACGTTCAATATATACATGGTTGTAATCTTTACAGAAGCAAATTGTCAAGTCTTCCTCCTGCAGAGTCACTGGGTGCTTCAAATTGTCAACATTTTGGTGAACATTTAACTATTGAACTACCAAAAGAAAACAAACTCCAAACCCACCGCTTTAGAGTCACTTCTGACTCCTAGGAGCCCTGGGGTGCTGCCAAAGCTCTTGGTAAGTTGTGTAATAAAAACACATCGCTATTGAGTCAATTCCAACTCTTAGTGGCTCAATATAGCGTTTCTGAGACGGAAAATCTTTAGGAGAGCACACAGATGCAGTTCCAATTTGGTGGCTGGTGGACCGTGGGGTGAGCAGCCTGATGCCTAACCCACAGCGCCTTCATTGTACAACAAAATGGGCTAATTTGCCCCAAATTTGAAGGTTAGCAGTCTACAATAATGAAACCCAGAGTTTAAAATTCAAAATCAAAAGGATTTCCGATCTCTGGATGCTCACTCAATGGAGTTGAACATGTCATTTGTTGAACACCCACATTATCATCCCGACAATGGCATGGTTAGTAATAATAACACTAAGCATCAAAGTGGCAACAGCGACTCTCTGTTCGGTGTCATCAAGCTGGTTCTGACTCTGCAGGCGACTCACGGCAGATCATTAGACTCTGCGAACCACAGAACGAAGTGCTGCCCTGTGTGCTACACTCAGTCATGACCAGGTTGGAGACTCTTGTTACAGCCACTGTGCAATGTAGAGGATCTTCTTCTTCTTCTACTGTGACCTGCTTCTTCACTCAGCATGATGTCCTTCTCCAGGATCTGGTCCTTCCTGATGACATGTCCAAAGCAGGTGAGACAAAGCCACACCATCTTCACCTCTAAGGAACATTCTGGATGGCTTATATCCTCAAAGTAACATGTTTGCCTTTTAATACTTCACAGAGGTCTTTTTTTA
>PVJH01038078.1:0-17434 GCA_004026705.1 Nesogale talazaci | reverse complement strand
CCCAGCGCGGTGGGGGGCGGGCGCCGAGCCCGGAGCTCGGAGGGGCCCCAGTTCTGATCGGAGGAAGGAGCCTGGGGAGGACTGGGATCTGGTGGGAGGCGGGGGGCGGGGGGGGGGGCGCGGTGCTAGGCAAGGGATGGGGTGCATCGGGCCTGGCAGGGCCCAGGCGTCTGATGGGGGCGGGGGCCCGTCTGGCGATGCCCCATTATGGCCCTGTGGGTTTGCGGGTGTGGCGAGCAGGGCTGGCGGCGGGAAGTTATTCTTCTGACTTCCAAAAGCATGTCCCGTCAGACGGGGGCGTAGAGAGGTCCGATCCGGACCGGAGGCGGGTCCGCGGACCTTTGTGGAGCGTCCCTTCGGAACCGGGGTGTGGAGTCGGAAACTTCGCAGCGGTCGGCGTAACAGCCGACCTCGCAATACTACTAATAAAGCCAAACCAAACTCACTGCGGTCCAGTGGTTCCAACTCCCGACGAGCCTGTAAGGCAGCGTGGAATTCCCCTTCCAGAGTTTCCAAAACCAACAGAAGTAGAAAGTCCCATTCCGCACCCCCCCACCCCCACCCCCCATCCCCGGCGAGCGGCTTGTGGTTTCAAATTGCTGACCTTGCAGTTATCAGCTCCTTGTGTAGCCGCTACGCCCGCAAACCAAGTCTCCAGGCAGGCTGCCATTCACTTGATAGCGACTCATGGCGACTACCCCGTAGCCCGGGGGTCGCACTGGCCCTGGAGTTTTTCCAAGACTGGCCACACACGGGTACAAAGCCTCTTGTGGCTCCCGCCGAGCGGCTTGGTTTCAAACCACCCTTTTTTGGAGATCGGAGCCGAAGTTGTAGCCCCCTCTGCCATCAGGGCACTTGAGAGCACGCAAGTACTCAGGGATACCTTTAACCTACAAATATTCCGGGGCAAACAAGCAAACAAATGCGCGCGTATTTGCGTGTCATGCCATTCTCACATTGCCCTAAAGAGAAATTGATGGCGCGGAGGGATTGAAGGAGCTTGCTGAAAGTCATCAGCTTGCAAGGGCAAAACTAAGATCGTTCCAAATTGGGCTGGAGAGGCCTTTTAATTCAAAGAGGTTTATCCTTTTTGCGAAAGGAAAAGTGGAATCGATTGAAGGGAGGGGCCCGGTGGAGAAATAATGGCTTGAAAGTGATGCGCCTCAGGGCAAAGCGGGAAATTAAATCCGTCTTGGGCAGCCCCCGTCTGGGCTGCAAAAGTGGTCTGGGCCAACACAATGGGGGTGGGATGGGGAGAAGTTGGTGGAATGAAGACCTTATGGAACCCACTAGTGTGAGAACTTCACCCCCTTGACTTTTGGTGACTCCATTCCCCTATTCTATCTTACAGGCAGCCCCATCCCTATGCTTCCCCCATCCCTCATCTTTGGGGGTAATTCAATTTTTTGGGTACCTTGAAACCTCCAGCCTCTACATGACCGAGTTCTAAAACGATTACCACATCTTCGGTGCTTCTTAGAGTTGCTTCTCAAGTCTGGGTACCGAATTCGGGCTTAGCTTTCTACTTAGGTCACTTTCCCTCAATCTAGTTATGTTGGCAGTATTGTAGCAGAAGGACTGCAAACAGGTGCCTTCAGCAAACGGAATTTCTCACCGCTTTGGAGACTGGAAGTCTGAAGTCAGGATACCAGCTCTTAGAGGAAGGCCTTCTCTTGGCGCTGGCACTTGGGGGAAGGTCTTTTTCTCTTCAGCTTCTGTTTCCGGGCCCCTGAGAGATTGCGTGTGGCAAGGAGTCTTTGTTCCCCTATCGCTACCCGCTTACTTTGTTGCTTATCCAATATGCTCTTATCGCCCTTTTTAAAAGGAATCATTCTATTGGGGGCTCTTACAGCTCTTATCGCCCACCATCCATGACCTCCATCCATTGTGTCAAGCCCACTTGGACATTTGTTGCCATGATCATTTACAAAACATTTTCTACCTGAACCTGTGGTATCAGCTTCTCATTTTTCTCCCCTCCCACACCCTCCTCCCTCATGAACCCTTGATAATTTATAAATTATTGTGATTTTTCCACATCTTACACTGTCTGATGTCCTCCTTCACCCACTTTTCTGTTGTTCATCCTCCTGGGAGGGGGTTATGCATAGATCATTGTGATCTGTTCTCCCTATTTCTACCCCCATTCCCTTGGTATGGCTATTCTCAATATTGGTCCTCAGATGCCCAGTGTTTCCAGCTCTAGCTGTACCCAGGTACATGCTCTGGTCTCGCCCGGTTTTGTAAGGTAGTATTGGGGTCATGGCAGTGGGGTAGAGGAAGCATTAAAGAGCTGGAGGAAAGTTGTATGTTTCCTCGGTTCTACACCGCACCCTGACTGGCTCATCTCCCCGAGACCCTTCTGTAAGGGAGTTGCCTACAGATGGGCTTTGGGTCCCCACTCTGCACATCCCCTCACTCACAATGATAAGATTTTTTATTCTGCGTTTTTGATGCCTGATATCTGATTCCATCAACACCTCGTGATCACACAGACTGGTGTGATTCTTCCATGTCGGCTTTCTTGATTCTTAGTTAGATGACCGCTTGTTTATCTTCAGACTTTTAAGACCTCAGACACTATATCTTTTGATAGCCAGGCACCATCAACTTTCTTCACAACATTTGCTTATGCACCCATTTTGTCTTCAGCAATTGTGTCAGAAAGGTGAGCATCATGGAATGCCAGGTTAATAGAACAAAGTTGAGGGAGTACTTGAGTAGAGGTCCAATGTCCATCTGCTACCTTAATACTAAACCTATAACTACATATGCATAGATCTGTTTCGCTATAGTCATATATAAATATATTTACATGCCTATATTTAGGCCTCTATAAGTTCCCTTTGCCTGCTAGTTCTTTTTTCTATTTCCTTTTCTTTTCCTCTGCCCCCGTGTTCTGTTTGGTCTTCATAATTCTTCGGTTACATTGCCCCTGATCAAGACCTACCAGGCATCCAATGCCCTCCCAGCCATTGATTTTTAGATCATTTGTTGTCCCCTTGCCCCTGAGTTTGCTAACACCTTCTTCCTACACCTCCGCGGCCCCCCCCCCCCCCCCCCCCCCCCCCCCCCCCCCCCCCCATCTCCCCACCACCCGGTCTCCCAACCATTGTTTTCTCCCTTGGATTGTTTATCGTGCCTAACTTATGCAGAGACAGTAATAAGCACAAAAACAAGACAGAGCAAAAGAAAACAAAGCAACAACAGCAAAAAGAAAGACCTATAAGCAGTTTCAGGTGTGTTTGTTGACCTTTGGGAGTGTTTTCTGATCTCGTCTGATGGGGTGCCAAAGTCCTATTTTTGGTGTTCCCTGGTACCTTCATTGCTTTGCTCCCTTTGTTGCTCTGTTGCGTGCCCTTCGTGCTTTGCCCCAGTGTGGTGGGCCTCAGTGTTGTTCCTTGAAGTACTATGGGTCTGAGGGAGGTTGTGCCTTGTGGTGGGGCTGGCCTCTCTGTGTATCGGCTGTTCTGAGCAGGAGTCTCGTCCTTAAGGCTTGGTGGGCCAGGATGTGTTTCACGCTCTCTCCTTCCCTCTTTGTGTGTTCCTGTGTGCTCTGTTAAGAAGTATCTCTCTCCCTGAGCTCTTCAGTGCTGTCGTCGGAAGTGAATTCTTCTAGGCGAAGAGGAGGTGTCCACATTGTTGAGATTGGGGCCGGCTCCGCAGACCGCTCTTGATTCTCTGCTTCATGCCAGTACGTGTCATTCATGTCTAGGCACACCGGGTTGAAGTATGGTCCCCCTCTCCCTCTTTTGTGGAGATAGAAACAACACCCTCCCCTTGAGTGGGTTAGTGCTCTGTTTCCCGCTACTGATGTCTCTCTCTCTCTCTCTCTCTCTCTCTCTCTCTCTCTCTTCCATCCTTTCTTTGTTTCTCTTTCCCTCTCCTTTTTCATTCGTTGTCATAGGTATTCCTGGATTGGGTCTGAATTGCAAACAATTTAAAACGTAAGATGCACCCCACACTAATGCTGCCTCTTTAATATAACAGAGAAAGCCCATTCCCAAATGTGATTTTAGTTAAGCATGTTATTTTTGTTTTGTTTTGTTTTGTTTTGGGGGGGGCGCATCACTGCTTCCGGTGATGGGAGTAGGAGGCCCAGCCCCACTGCTGGAATTGAACCGCCATCCCAGTGGGCCGCAGTCCCACTACCGCGCACAACCACTACGCCACCGGGGCTCAACCCTAAGCATGTTTAAAAAAAAAAAAAAACAAACCCAAATGCTGCCATGAGTCAATTCTGACTTATAGTGGCCCTATGGGGCAGGGTAGGACTGTCCCCCATGTGTTTCCCAGAGACTATAGAAAGCCTCACCCCCTACATCTCCCCTCCTCACACTCCCCCCAAAAAGCAGCTGGTGATTCTGAACTGCTAACCTTTTGGTTATTGTCCAGAGCCACTCGTAGAGATTAGGATTTATGGTGTGTAACTTATGGTTGGGGGGAGAGGGGCATCATTTAACCCAGGAGGAAGCTAAAAGGGCTGTGATTTGGGGTATTAAGATAATTCTAATGAGACCTGGTAGCACACTGGATTAAGCCTTGAACTGCTAACCACAAGGTCAGCTATTCAAGTCTAGCAGTCATTCCGTAAGAGAACGGTGAGGCTATCTTCTCCCTTAAAGATTTAGCACCTCGGGAATCCCGTGCAACAGTTCTACTCTGCCCTATGGGGTTGCTGTGGGGTCAGTAGCAACGGACTTGGTTTTGAAGTTTTTGTAAGAGCGCACTCATCCCAGTATCCCGCTTCTGGGGTGAGTTGGGAGGGTGGGGACATCTGAGAAGGTCTGCATCATCTGGGATAGAGTCACCAGAGCCCTCTTGTCAAGAGTTTTCATTTGGAAAGCAGTCAGACCCAGTGGTCTGCTTACTTCTTTCTGTGCTGGAGGCCAACAAAGGAACATGCCCTGCAAGCCTTATTTGTGACGCTGAGTTGTGGTCGTATGTTTGCTTTCTCTCTAGCTATGAAGAAATTGACTTAGAAACCGGAATTCTGGAGTCCAAGAGGGACCCGGTGCCGTTAGAGGACGTCTACCCCATTCATATGATTTTAGAGGATAAAGATGGCATCCAGGGCTCCTGCCGCTTCTTCAAGGAGAGGAAAAGCATTACCAATGAAATCCGGAACAAGTCGTTGCAGCCTCACTGTACGATGGTGGAAGCCTTCGACAGGTAATGGATTTATACTGCGTGGGGGTTGGGGGGGAGGGGGGAGATTTGCCGCCTCTTGACGTCTGGGCTGTGGTCAAGTGCCGCATCTGGCCCGCAGCCTCAATGTGGGTTGGACTGTGTCCTCTTCTCTTCCTTTGCCACTCTCACTGCCCCCTGGGGGGGACACTTTCCAATATGGGGGATGCTTGAGGTCAGGGGAGTCACTTCTCTGGCCCCGTCTCCTTTGCCCTCAGCCCCACCCTCTGCTCACTCCAGCTGGCGCTCCGACTTTACAGACCAGAGAGATGCTGCCAAGTCAGTTCCCCTCGTGGCGACCCCCGGTGTGGCAGAGAAGAATTGCTCCCTAGAGTTTTCGTGCCTGTAATATGTATAGGAGCAGGTCACCGGGTCTTTTTATTGCAAAGCCACTGGGTAGATTTGAACTGACTAACTGTGGTTTAGCAACCAGTTGCAAGCTACTTGTGTCACCCACACTGCTGTCGAGTTGTGACCTCTCCTAGCGTCCATGTGCTTCTTCAGTTTTCCATATTTTCACACCCTGGTGAGGTACTGGGTTATGTGTTGGGCTGCTAACTGCAAGGTCAACCATTCAAGACTACCAGCAGCTCCTTCGAAGAAAAATGAGGCTATCTATTCCCATAACGATTCCTAGTCACAGAAACCCACTGGCGCAGTCCTACCCTGCCCCGTAGATTTGCTTTGAGTCGCAATCAACTTGATGACAGTAAGGATTGCAAATTAGGTGGGGCTTTTTCAGATTATCATTTTTTTTAATTCAACAATTTAAACAGCTTACCAGACCTCCCAATAACTTGTCCTATCGCACCCTCTCCCAACTTGTCCACCTTCTCTATCATTCCTTATTCTGGTTGAACGGTATCGTCTGCTTCACCTAGACACCTATCTGACTGCCCTCTAGCCTCATGCTTTCTCTTTTCCCTGTCACACCGAGTAACCAGCAAGTCTGTTTCTTATGATATGAAAATCTTTTGTCTTGATTTTTTTCCTTTTATAACCATGGTCCCATTTAATATTTGTCCTTTTGTGATTGGCTAACATCACTCACTTTAACGTCTTCCAAATCCACTCATGTTGTGAGGGTGTGTCACAATAGTCAGTAAGAATGGTGATCAAGAGCATGGCTTCTTAACAAAGTGCAGGATCCTTTTTGTGTATATACCAAGGCTTATTTACCATTCTTAACGCTTGAAGTTAAGCGCAGGCCTTGAAGTTCTTGCCATTTTTTTATTATGCGGCGATTTACGTGGGTCTGTATGTACCCCTGCTATGGCTCTGAGTTCTCTAGGATGTATACCATGTCAAGAGATTGCTTTGGCCAGTGGCATTTCCTTCCATTTCCTTCCTTGTTTGAGGAGGGGCCGTGCTGCTTTCCGCCATGGTAGCAGTTTTACCGTCCCCCCAGCAGTCTGCAGGGGTGGGTTCCAGTTCTCCGTACCCTCTCCAGCATGCAGGGCTCTGTTTTATAGAGCGTTGTTCTCAGTAGCATCGTGGGGTGCCGCCTCATCCTTATTTTGATGTGCATCCTCACTCAGAGGACTAGTGATCACAGCATTTCTTCATGTTTGTTGGTTGCCTGGATTTCTTCTTTGGCCCACTGTGCGTTCGTGTTCTCTGCTGATTTTCTAATTGGCTTATTCATCTTTTTCTTGTCAGCTTTTGCCTGTCTGGTGTGTCATTGCCAATCCCCCCCCCCCCCCCAGCCCCGCCAGTGAGTTTCCTTTGTACTCTTGCGTTTGCCCCTGTTTTCCTTAGGATATATATTTTAGTTCTTCAATCCATCTTGAGTTTGTTTTTATAGAGAGAGTGAGGTATGGGCCCTATTTTATTCTTCTACACAGGAAACGTTTGCCAGCACAATTTGTTGAAAAACTCTCTTTCCCATTTAATGTATTTTGACCCTGTCAAAAATATGGTGATCTATAGGTGGATGAATTCACTTTGGGTCCTCTGTGCTGTTCCATGGGTCTATATATCTATCATTGTACCAGTACCAACCAGTTTTCACTATCTGGTTTTTGAGGTTGGGAAACAAGAGGTTTCTACGTAGTTCTTTTTTTTTTTTTTTTTTTGGGGGGGGGGGCATCACGGCTCTCCGGCAGTGGGAGTAGGAGGCCCAGCCCCACTGCTGGAATTGAACCTCCGTCCCAGTGGGCCGCAGTCCCACGCACAACCACGACGCCACCGGGGCTCAGCGCTCTACTTAGTTCTTTTTAAATAATGTTTACTTACCTTATCCTGGCTCTCTTTCTCTTCCATATAGTCAGTGACAAGTTCTTCCAATTGTTTAAAGAATGAATCTGGAATCTGGATCAGAATTGCAATTTATTTATAGATTGCTTTAGGTCATATTGACATGTTCACCGTGTTATATCTTCCTATCCATGAACTTGAAACATTCTTCCCTTTATGTAGATCTGTCTTGTTTTTTGTAGTTTTCTTTATACAAGTCTCTCATCCTCGGGTTAGGTTTATTTTTAAGTATGTCGTCTTTTGCATGGGTATTATAAATTATACTGGTTTCCTTTAAAGAGCTCTCTCTAAGTACAGGAATCCGATTCATTTTTGTATGTTGATCTTGTACTTTGCTACATTGCCAAAGCTTTCAATTATTTCCAACAATTTTTGTGTTGAGGTTTTGGTGTTTACTACACAATGAATTATACCATCTGCAAATAAAGAGCGTTTTATTTCTTTGCCAATTTGCATGCCTTTGATTTCTTTTTGTTGGCTAGTAGCTCTGGCTAAGACTTCCAGCACAGTATTGAATAAGAATGGTGATAAAGAGCATCTGTGCCTGATTCTTCCCCATCTCCCTCTTTCTTACTTCTGAGGGCTAGCTTACCTCTCCCCATTTATTTCTACTTTTTCCAGTCTATTGGTACATTCTTCTCAGCACACATGCAGGACTCACAAGAATTTAACAAGACCTTCTCTTGACCTTGTACCCATGTAACTATAGTGATGCAGCCATGCCTTGTGTACATTCACTTTCTGTCTCTTCACCAACCCTTCACTCCTCGACCCACTACAATTCTAATTCTTGAGTTTGAAGTGGCAACCCTGGGCCTATGTCAGAAATTGTACAGCATGGCCTACCGTAGACCTTTAGACCATGAGCTTCAAGTGACCTTTGAAGTAATCCATTCTGAGCACTAGTCTCTGGCCTTCATCAGTGTTTCAGGAAGCAAAGTTATGTCACCTGCATAGCTCAGGTTGTAAGAGTGTTCCTTCAATCCCTTTACATAGTCCAAGAGGCAGTTATTCAAACAAAACAATGTGATATTGTGTGATTTAAAATCAAGTTTCATGTCAGGCTTTCATCCTTTTGCCCTTCTGTTTATTCAGTCTGGATAGTGAACAAATTGAGAAGCTGGACTGTATAAAGAACACAGGCGGCACCAGGATTGGAGGAACACTCGTTGCTAGGTGCCGTGGAACAGCAAAGCATGTCCGTCCAACCCTGGTGCCCCCTTCTTTTTAGAGGCCAGCTTCTCGGGTTGTTTGTTCAGTTTACAGATTGAATAACGATAAGGGTAAACGATGTAAGCCTGATTCGAAACTTTACACATTATCCCTGAGTTTCATTTGAATTACCGCCTCTTGGTCTACATACAGGTTCTGCAGGAGCACAGGTAAGTGTACTGGAGTTCCCAGTCTTTCAATGCTACCCAGTGTTTGTTGGAATTCAGTCATCTGTTGTTGTGTAGTCGGTAAAACACAGGTAAACATTCTGGTATTCCCTGGTTTGGGCTAAGGTTCATCTGACATCAGTGGTATTCCTTGATCTGTACCCTCATCTGAACCCGACTTTACTTTCTGGCAGTCCATTATCAATGTACTGCTGCACCTGTTTTTGAATTGTCTTCAGAATTTTACATGCTTATGATATTAATGATACCAAAAACATTGCCTGGCTGAGCCCCGGTGGTGTAGTGTTTGAGTGCGGAACTGCGGCCCACTGGCTTGGCGATTCAAATCCAGCAGCAGCTCTAGGAGCAAGGCTGGGTCTCCCACTCCCACCAGAGGGCAATGATAAATAAAAATAAAATAAAATAAAACATTGCCACTGACCCGATGCCATCTCATGCCAACTCTGTAAGATAGGACTGAGTTGTCCCTGCCTGTGAGTCTCAGACGGTAGCTCTGGAAAGCTGGAAGGAGACAGCCCTGTCTTTCTCCCCCAGAGCAGGTGATGACTTTGAATTATTGACCCTGCAGTTAGCCCAGTTCGCAGCCACTGCGCCACCAGGGTTCGATATTAATGATACCGTTCCGGGCTGAGCCCCGGTGGTGTGGTGGTTGTGCGCGGAACTGCGGCCCACTGGGACGGAGGTTCAATTCCAGCAGTGGGGCTGGGCCTCCTACTCCCACCACCGGAGAGCAGTTATGCCCCCCCCCCCCCCAAAAAAAAATGATACCGTTCCATCATTTCTGCATTCCATTGTTGGATGACTTCTCTTAGAATGATCATGTATTTATACCTTTCTGTGGCAGCTGCTTGGCCAGGTAGCTGTCTTCCAACTTTCCTAATAATTAACGCGTTAATTTATAGTGCTCTTCGAATCCTCTATTTCCATATTGATCTTTTGTGTAGACAGCCTTTCCATTATTTAAAGTGGCATATGAAAGTCTCCAACTATTATTGCTAAATTATTTAATTATTTCTCGGACTGGGTCAGTGTGTGCTTCATATATTTTGGGACTCGGCTATCAGGTGAAGAGATAGTTGTTACGGATGACTTGACACAGTAGCTGCAATAATGAGCTTCACAATGGCCATTGGGAGGATGGTGTATGCCGGGGCAGTGTTCCCTTCTCCTGTACTCGGAGTCCCTTTGAGTGTGGCCCCTCGCCACAGCACAGATGCAGCAGAGGAGCCCTGGTGAAAGTGCGTGTCTGCTAACGAAGGTCAGCGGCTGGAGCCCACCAGCTGTCCCACGGCAAGTAGACGTGGCAGTCGGTGTCCATATAAGCCTTGGATACTGTACAGGGCAGTTGTACTCGGCCCTGTAAGCACTCTCGGACTCCTGTGAAATAGATTTGTGTTTGAGTGTCTAGTTCCCTCAGATCTTGAGATGACCCCACATCGTTACTATGTAACGCTCTTCTTAGGGTTCTGTAACAATTGTTCACTTGTTCTTTTTTTTATCTGGCACTAAGATAGCTACACTAACAAATTCTTTTGGTTACTGTTTGCCAGACTGTTTCTTTCCCTAGTTCACTTCCAAGCTGCTCCTGTAGTTTGATCTACAGTGGGTCTCCTGGCGACTGCTCCTGGTTAATGTATTCAGGGTGTTTTTCTAAAATCCTTTCTGCTAGCCTCTGCCTTTTTTTTTTTTTTTTTGATGGCATCACTGCCCTGGTGGGAGTAGGAAGCCCAGCCTTGTTCCTGGAGAGCAGCTGCTGGATTTGAACTGTCAGCCCTGTGGGTCACAGTCCTGCACACAACCATTCCGCCACCAGGGCTCAGCCTAACCTCTGCCTTTTTATCAGAGTGTGTAATCCATTTACATTTAAGGATCTTGTGAATTAGTCTTCTGCCATTTTGCACCATTCTGTGTGTCTTAAACTTTTTTTTGTTGTTGTTTTGTTTTGTTTTTAACCTCCCCAACCTCACTCCAAAGGACCATTTTGGCTGCCCTTCTTCAAACAAATGTGTGTGTTCTTCTGGAAGTCCATAGCATTTTCTGTGTTCTTCTTCAACAGCCTCTTTGGATGTATATCACTTTCAATGTGGTCTCCACATTCCCTCTGCAGTTTCCACATGCAGATGAGGCGATTGAGAATTCCACTGCTTGGTTCAGGCGAACCATTGTCCTCAAAGAGACCTGCTCGTCAGCATTTTAAAGAGGCCCTTCTGCAGCCAGTTCACCCTCACACTGCGTCCTCTGGTTGCTGCTTCCACGAACTCTTGTGGATCTAAGCAAAATGAGATCCTTGGCAACTTCAGTCTTTTCTCCATTTATCATCTTGTCTCGACACGAGGATTTGGGTTTTCTTCACAATGAATCGTCATCGTTGTCGGCTGTGTCCTTGATCTTCAGTATGTGTCTCGAGTCCATACTTGCAGCGTGCAAGCTTGTGTCATCTGCTGTTGAAGGTCATTAATGGCCTCCCTCCAATACTGATACTGCATTCTTCTTAATGGAGCCATTAGTTAGTCGTCCAAATATTTTTTTTCCGCCTCCTACCTTCTCTTCTATAATATGGGTGCTGGTCCACCGAAAGGTGTCCCAAGTCTTTTTTTTAAATCATTTTAATGAGGACTCGTACAACTCTATCCATCCATCCATCCATCCATTGTGTCAAGCACGTTTGTACATTGGCTGCCATCATCAGTCTCAAAGCATATTCTTACTCCCTGAGCCATTGGTATCAGCTCCTTATGTTTTTCCCCTCCCTCCCTTGTGGACCCTTGATCATTTAGAAAGTAGTATTATTTTTCCATGTCTTGCACTGTCTGATGTCTCCCTTTACCTCCTTATCTGTCGTCCATCCTCCTGGGAGAGGGGTATAGTTAAGTCATTGTGATCAGCTTCACCTTTCTCCCTCCCCTCCCCCTTCCACTCCATGTAAGGCTACTCTCAATATTGGTCTTAAGGAGTTTATCTGTCCTGTAATCTCTGTTTCCAGCTCTTTATCTGTACCCATGTATATGCTATGGTCTAGCCAGATTTGTAAGGTAGAACTGAGATCATGGTAGTTAGGGTGAGAAAGCTTTAAAGAGCCAGAGGAAAGGTGTATGTTTCATCAGTGATATAGTGCACCCTGACTGGCCTGTCAGATGTCCAGTAGCCTACAGATGAGCTTTGGACCTCCACTCCGCACTGCCCCCATTCACATTGACATGATTTGTTCTGGGTCTTTGATGCCTGATACCTGATCCCATCGACACCTCATGATCACATAGGCTGGTGTGCTTCTTACACGTGGGCTTTGTTACTTCTAAGCCAGATGGCTGTTTGTTTATCATCAAGCCTTTAAGACCCCAGATGCTATATCTTTTGATAGCCAGGCACCATCAGCTTTCTTCACCACATCTGCTTATGCACCCATTTGTCTTCAGCGATCGTGTTGGGAAACTAGCATCTCAGAATGCCAGATTATTAGCACAAAGTGTCCTTGTGTTGAGGGAGTACTTGAGTAGAGGCTGTTTGGGTCTTTTTCATATAATGTCTATCTCTGGTGGCATTCTTGGAAACTCACAGGGACACTAGTAGTCTGTCCTATACGCTCGCTCTATGTTGGATCGAGTGACAGTGACAGTAAGCAGTATCTCTTCATCCTTTGTGCTTTTCTTTAGTTCTCCAAATATATTGAGCAGTTGTTTTAAAATCTTGGTTGAGTTCAGCCATTTTGGGGTTTCCTTGGGGATCATTTCAGTTTCTACTCGTCTTTCCTGTTTCACTATATGCTTTGAAATTGTTGGTTGTTGCTGAAAACTAGACATTTGAATATTATAATGTGGTAACTGGGCATCAGATTCTCCCTTTGCCTTCCACTTTGTGGGGGTGGGGGGGCTTTGTTTGTTTTTCTAGTTGCAGCTTGTAGCAGTCCATTTGCTTGGTGACTTCCCCTGCCTGTTTTGCCATGACTGACTTTCTGGTTGGTTGTGGTCATTGAAATCTCTGTCCCCTAGATGTCTGTCTTTCACTGGTGTTTTGAGAGAGTTTTCCACCAACCCCAGGAGAGGAAACAGCAGTGTTTTTCCCACTCTGCGGATTGGCTCTATGCTGGGCTATTCCCTCAACACTTAACTGGACTTGCCCTGAGCCACGGGACCAGTCTTACGTGGAAGTGGAGACTTCGTTGGTTTTGAGCACGCTCATGACTTTACTCAAGCTTTTGAATTCCCTCAAAACTCAAAGTCTCACACTCACCTGCCGTACAGTCCGTGCCAACTCCTAGTGACCTTTAGGATGGGGTCGAGCTGCCCTCTGTGGGACTCTGGGACTGTACGCCTTTAAGGGTGTAGAAAGTCACATCTCTCCCCCTCAAACAGCTGGTGGTTTTACAGTGCTGACTTTGCGATTTGCGGCCCAACGTGTAACCTTCTATTCCACCAGGGCTCCAGTGGTTGCATGCCCTATTTTCCCAAAATAACTCTTCCTGGCTTCTCCTCCACGTCCTTAGGTGTTCATTGTATGTCTCAAGTTCTTTCATTCCACGGAGCGACAGGAGGTGACAGCCTGCTGCTTCTCTGCCCTGTGTGAGCTCAGAGGTCCTGGTGCGTCGGCCTTTTGGGCGGGCCAGACACACCCACTCATTTGTGAATAAAGGTCTGCTCAGCTTCCTCCAGACCCCAGGAACCAGGATGCTTTGGGAATGTGGGCTGTCTGGGAGCTTGCGGACCTTGGAGTCACCAGAAGAGTTCTGACCAGGCGGTTCTGCCACTTTCTGTTGGGTGTCCGGTGTCCTGTGAGCAGAGAGTAATGGGCTGTTGCTAGAACCACCCCCCTACCCCCATCATACTGATGGCTCCCGGTTGGCACCTCCCAGACCCTGACTCCCTGCTTCATCGGGGCACGCGGCGGACTTCTCTTAGAATTCTTCTGTAAGGTCGAGTGGAAAACTTACCCTTGTTACCCATCTCCAAATTGATTATCGCCGTCCTCCTGTGGTTGGTTCTTCCATGCAGGTGGGGGAAGAAACTGATCATCGTCGCCTCCCAGGACATGCGTTACCGGGCCCTGATCGGTGCCGAGGGGGACCCTGACCTGAAGCTCCCCGACTTCTCCTACTGCATTCTGGAGCGGTTAGGCAGGTCCAGGTGGGAAGGAGAGCTCCAGCGAGATCTGCACAGCACTGCGTTCAAGTAAGGAGGGGGGACTTCCTTCCCTGCGCTGGTTACAGGGACATGTGCTTACCCTGCGCTCCACGAGTGGGGTCCCTGCCTGTCGCCTGTGACCTTCTCAGCCCTGCACTGAGCCTCTTCTTGATGAGGAGTCCTTTGGGTGCCCTTACAGTCTCTCCACAAACCACAGTAGCTCTGAGAGGGGAAGGTGGAGCAGGCCAGAAGGGATACCAAGGCCTGGTATCCCTGAATTCCCAGGCTTTGCAGCCCTGCCAGCGAAACCGAGAGGGCTGGCCACCCTAGCTTTTGGCTACTACAGAGTCAGGTTTAGTGGACCTCATCATTCCAATATCATTGCCACACAGCCAGCCAGCCCTTGCTCCCTGTGCCTGCCCTTGCCCCTGGTCTCCATCGCCCATCTTCTCCTCCTGGGAGACGCTGGGCTGAGCCCGGGCCTTTCTTTCGGCAGCCAGTGTTTCACAGGGAGGGGCCTCTTGGGTTGGTTAGATAAGTGGTGTGTGTCTCCCTGATGTCTGCGTCCAAGGGAAGGATGCCGTCCTCTGTGGAACGCAAGTGTCGTGACGATACATGCACCTTTCCCGCCCCAGGGTCGATGCTGGGAAGCTGCACTATCACAGGAAGATCCTGAACAAGAACGGGCTCATTACGATGCAGTCCCACGTGATCCGCTTGCCCACTGGCGCCCAGCAGCACTCGATCCTCCTGCTGCTGAACCGCTTCCACGTGGACAGGTGGGTGCCCGTGTGCCCTCTGAGCTGCACCCCGAAAGCTCTTAGAAACCCCAGCAGGAGATGGCTGTGGCCTCCGACAGCGTCTCAGAGAAAAGCGGCCTGCTTTGTGTCTCCCACAGGAGGAGTAAATACGACATCCTCATGGAGAAGCTTTCGGGCGTGCTCAGCACACGGAATAACCAGATCGAGACACTAGGAAAGCTGCGGGAAGAACTGGTGAGCGACTCCCTCGGATGGAGGCCAGGGGTGGGGTCCTCAATGCTCCGCCAACCTCCGCCAGGAGCGCTTGATCCCGTTAGGGACTGGAACACCCCTAACTGTGAAGCAGATGGGCTTTTCCTTGGTTTTACAGAACAGCAACAGTGCTCCCCTCTGAAGCCACATTCTTTTGACCTTTCTAATCTCTTGAGGCTTTCCATTAGGTATGCTATGGCAGTGCATATGGAATTGTGGCATTTAGACCTACTCTCGTCATCAAGCTTGCAGTTTCAAACCTGGTAGTCTTACTTACACAGGACGAACAAAGGGCTGGTCCTGAGAAAGAGGCGGAGACCAGCAGTTCCTTAATGGCCAGCTTGGTCTTGGGCCTAGGAATAAAGGCCTCGGGAGCATGAGAATGGAGAAGCAGCACGTGGTAGACTGTTGAGAAGGGGGTAGACTGGTCTGCACTGGATGCCAGGGAAAAGGGGATAAGTAAGATTGTCCTGACGTTCAATGATTACGTTTTGAGCCATTTTCAGAAAGATTACCAAGAACTCGAGCAACTTTGTGGGTACCAGTACTTAGTCACAAAACCCCACTGCCCGCAAGTCTGTGCGGACTGAGAGCGGCCCTCCTTCGGATTTGTGAGGGGCGCAGGTGCAGGTGAGTGTGCACTGCCAGCCTTGGGGTGGGTGGTCCAGTGTCACCCAACAGCACCACCAGGGAAGTGAGTCCTGAAGGAGCCTGAATTGCAGTCTGAAAGGAGATGCCCAGGAATCCTCCGCTTGGCAGATGGTCTAATTACTGGCCTCATTTTGAGCCCAAGGCAGGAGCTGCTGCTTCATGGCCGAGCTCCTTGCCTGCCCAAGCCTCTGGACAGCAGAGATCGCAAGCCTATGTTGTGCAGGTCCATGTTGGCATGTGCGCAGTCAAAAATGAATTCTAGCCAGGATTTCCAAGACACGAGTTTCCACACAAAACTCTAGGCTTCCAACTTCCCTTGTCAAAACCACGTTCTGGCGAGTGTGAGCCTGCAGCCTCTCCCGGTGCCCGTTGGCTGGAGTTAGCTGTGCCCCAGCCAGTTCCCATCTCTTGCCACCTTGCAGCGACACCAAGTCAGAGCCAGTACATCTGTCATTGCCTGTGCACAGGAGTAGGGGTGTGGGGGAGGGAGGAAAGGGATTTCTGTGTATCTGTCTTTGTATCGGTCTTTCAAAAGGCGAAACTGAAAGGGGGCCCCCTCCAGAGGCCCCCGTAGCAGTGAAGACAGGGTCCGCACACTAACTGCCCGTCTGTCTAACCACCGGTTTCCTTTCTATAGCCCTTCTCTGGGCCGTGTGGACATGGGAGGTTGAAGCCCGCACCCGTGTCACTCGGGGCGGAGGTGATGGTGTCAGGTCAGCTGTATTGAGCAGGTGAGGGATGGGATCTGGCTGTTTTGGGACATCCTTCTGTCCCCCCCTCCACCCGGTGCTTCAGTAAGCGCCCATTCTGAGTCAGTGAGCAGCAGGTGGCTCTCAGGCTCAGCAGCCAAGCGGAGGACGGGCCTGGGGACAACCTCACATGGGGAACATGTCAAAGCTCAGCGGAGGACGGGGTGGGGATGGGGACGCTCTCTTGAGAACCTCACAGAGAAAGCAGCGCTGGCAGGTCTTTGAGCTGAAGTTTTCCCAAGCAGACAGTCGAGACATGGCATCTCAGACAAAGGAAAACAGTGTGAACAGACATTTCCAGAGATGTGTCCCCCATATGTCACCAGGTTGACTACTTTGGGCAGGGCAATGGCAAGAGGGGTGGCCGCCAAGAAGAGTTGGGCTCAGGTAAGAAAGGTCCTGAGCGTCACATTAGCCTTTTGGCACAGGCGTGCAGGCCACTGCACAGTCCCTGGGCGGTGCAAACATCCCCGGCATGCTCGGCTGCTAGCCAAAGGGCGAGAAGCTCGAGTCTGCTCAGGCCCCTTGGAAGAAAGGCCTGGCAGTCTCCTGAGAAACCAGCCATCAGGAAGCAGAACTCGGCTCCCAAGCAAATTGCAGAGTGCACAGTCCCCTTGTAAAGGCCAAGGCCTGACATCCCATCCGAGAGCATCCATAAACCCAAACCAAACCCCCCGCCATCCAGTCCATGCGACTCAGCGGTGCTGAAGGACCGGGTAGGACTGCCCCCGTGGGCTTCTAGGCCTACGGCTCTTTATGGGAATTGAAAGCCCCTTCTCTCCGCCTCGGAACAGCTGGCGATTCCTAACTGCTGACCTTGTGCAGCTCTGCCCGAAGCCGCACTTCACCACCCGTTCTCCTTAACGCCCACAAGGGCTCTGGGAAATTACAGTGCATGCTCTAAATTATAAAAATACAATGGGGGCACCGTGAGTTGGCAACGGCTTCCCCAGGGACCGGTGGCAGTTGGTAAGAGGGAAAGTCACAGGAAGAGGGCAGAGAAAGAGGAACTGGTGATCAGAAGAGATAGGCAGCGGGGCGAGGGGCATCCCCGTGTGGCC
>PVJH01038077.1:0-17429 GCA_004026705.1 Nesogale talazaci | reverse complement strand
TATCCCAGTGCCCTTTTGCCCACTCTTCTACTGATAGAAATTTAGGCTATTTGCAGCTTCTCCATACTGTGAACTGTGTTGCAAAGCATATGAGGGAGCAAGCATCTGCTCATGATCTGTGTCATTTCTTTTTGCTGGACCATATGATATTCTGATGGGCATCTGTTTTAAGTATTGCCATATTGCCTTCCACAGAGGCTGCATGCATTTAAAGGGGGATAAGAGTTCCAATGCCCAACATTTGTTATTTGCAGCTTTTAAAAATTGGGCTTTAATGATGGGTGTTAGGTAGTATTTAGACAGGATTCTCTAGAGAAATAAAACTAGGCTACTTATGAATATACACACACAGACACACCCAACCATGAAGGAATATAGCAGCTAATTAGTCCAAATAGCAGTACAGAGAGCTCAGAGTTCAACTCCCATTCTTGCAATAGTTAATATACTGGAAGTCCTTTAATTCACAAGGGCTTCTGGGTCCAAGGTCAAGGAAGCAGATAGATAAGCAAAGCAGACAGTCCAGCAACAGGCAGCAAACAGTAGGGCAGGCACCAACAGTCAGCAAGATGACAGGATCCAACAATCCTCAGCTCAAGTGATACATACAACAGCAGTGGGGTGAAGCAGGTCTCAAAGGAACCTCAAGCTCTAGCAACACAATTCATGGATTAGCTGTCCCCTGGGCAGTGTAGCTCACAAGTTGAAGCAGAGAACTAGCTAAGGTATGCTGATCTGATCGAGACGGGGGTGGGGGGGGGGGAGAGAGAGAGAGAGAGAGAGAGAGAGAGAGAGAGAGAGAGAAGAGGTGGGACTTGCCAAGCCATTTATCTCTTTGCCCTCCAGCCAATTATGACCTGATTAACCCCACATATTCCTATTGGCCAGGTTGGTACATTAAACCTACCTCACACAGGTGGTCTCTTATGGTTGTTTTGACTTGCATAGCTCAGATGGCTGGTGGACTGCCACCTTTCCTCAGGTGATTATTAGCCAGCCTTTGTCAATTGTCTGTTTGTGTCCTTTTCTAAGCTTCTGAGAGTGTCATTAGTTTTTTCTTGTGGTACACTTGTATAATACTGAAGAGCTTAGTAATCAGTCCTTTTTCTGTTATGGTGTTACTAAATATATTTTCCAAGTCTGTGGATTCTTATTTTACTATTTTAATGATGTCTTTCAATGTACAGAGGGCTTCATTTTTAACAGATGCGAAGGATCTATTTTATCTCCCTTGGAGTATGTTTCCTTTCTTATTTCTGATAACCTGTGTATTCTCTGGACTAGGACTACTGGCTTTGTCCCAATTTTCTCATTGATGAGTTTGGGTTTTACATTTAGGTCTTTGATCCACCTTGAGTTTGTTTTTGTGTTGAGTGAGAGATGTGTTTTGTTTCTTTCTTCTGCAGGGAGGATATCTAGCTTTGCCAACACTATTTGTTGAAAAGAGCATCTGATCCTTTTAAAATATTTTTTGGTCTTTGTGGATGAAAAATTTTGAGATTTAAACCTGACTTGAAATAATAAGTCCAAATATAATTAAATAGGAATATGAGGCGTTACCACCCATAATGGACATTTTTTCAAAGCTATGAATTAAATTATTTTTACAAAACAACGTTATCATATTTAAAGTCCTCTCTATTACACTAGATACACTTGTCAAATATGCAATTCCATTCTTGCAAACATTTATCAAACTTATCTCTTTAGATGGCTAACCACATCTCCCTCATTTTTTCTTCACTTCTTCTATGTTATCAATTCTCTGTCTTTTCATGTTTCTCTTCATTTGTACAGACTAAAAAAAGTTGCATGGAACAAGGTCAAGTGAGTTAGGTGTGTGGGGTAAGAAAGGCACGCTATTTTTGGCAAAAAAGCAGTGGACAGAGATGGCTATGTGAGCAGATGCATTGTTGTGGTTGCAAAACCAGTCCCCCAACTGCTAAAAATCAGGCCTTTTTGTCACACACTGTTACTCCATCTTTTCAGAATCTCTAAAAGGAAAGTTTGATTAATAGTCTGACCTGGTGGAATGAACTCCAAATACATGATGAGTTGACATTTCGTCTGTACAGAGCAAGGTTTGTCATCAATTGACATTTCACCTTTATTGGAATGAGCAAGCCACTTGTATATTTGGGTTTTTCCCACAGTGTGCTCCTTGGAAGCTGTGTTCAAAATCACATTTTCTGTGGCATTTCCCCAGAGCAGGGAGCACAATTTTACAGATGCACACTGATCTCTTATATTGGCCATCACACACACACACACACACACACACACACCAAAAAGTTTAAGCAAAGTGGCTTTTACAAAAAAGTTCATTGGGACTAGAGAGAATCTTCCCATGTGACCAGTGGGTGTACTAAGTCAGAGTGAGTGTCTCTGGAAGATGTCTACTACTTTGCCTTACTCCACCCTGCATATTTTCCTTTTGGAGGAATACCCCTCATATTTTTATAGCTGGGTCATCGTGTGAATTTAGAGGAAAACCAAAATGATTGTGTTTCCCCTTAGATTGAATACCTGAATTTATGTGTCACGGAAAGAAGTAGATTTTCGTTCTGTGACCTGATCTTTGGTATAGTATCAAATTATGCAGATTTGATGGGGTTCATCAATGTGTAGATAGTTTTATGCTAAATAATTTGTATGCTTCTAAATATACAGTACCATATCTTGTTTGAAAAACTTTTATCTGAGGAAATAAAAGTGACCAAGTAAAGGATTAATTAAGAAAATAATAATTGCATGAGAGTTGGCCTTCGTACTCATGAAATTCTAGATGTCATTAATTATTTCCATTGAATACCCACTAGCCCAGTGATATATACAGGTATTTTGGAACTAAATAGCTAGTTCTTGGGTTATTTGTGATCTGTTTATGCCTTCAGATTTTCCACATTCTCTTTCTTTCTTGAAAGGCAAAATTATTGTTGGACCAGCACTGCAGTTCTGCAATATAATTACATTAAAATTAACTTGATTAGGAAAATTTTTATATTTGAAACCTAACATCGCTCTAGTTAAAAAATAAAGATCTGAGAATAGATGTTTGACACTTGAATTCTCATCCCATCACTTGACCTAAAGAAGACAAGTTTGGTCTGTATTTTGATTTCCTATCAAATAGTAAAACTGAAGACAATTTCATCTTCTTAGAAGTAGTTTCTGAACATGTCATCATATGAGAGTACTTAGTTGCTACAGTCAATGCCAGTTCATGGTAGTTTTACCTAGTCCTTCCATCTACATTATAGTTGATATGCTTGACTCAACTGTGATCATTATATGTTTTGATTTTCTTCTAACCATCTTCTAGCATCATTTTGAAAAACATTTGCTGGTGATGGTGAGGGGTTATGTCAATTACAGACTTCTGGGTAATGGTTGGGGCAGAACTCAACCTGTTAGTTGAATTTCAGTCTGATGACACCTCCCTGGCATCATAAGCTTTTTGCATGAGAAAGGAGCCCTGTGAAATTAGAATCCTCTTTTTCTCTTTGCCTTCTCCCACAACTGAATCTTACATCTGATTCCTGAACCTCCTGTTATATCACCTTTCAATCTCAAAAGCCATTAGTGGACTACTCTGACTAGAATAAACTGGACTTCCTTTGTTTCTACAACCGAGTAATCCATTTCTTGATATGACTCTCTTTCTATATATAACACATACAAGCACCCTTGACTGTGTTCTCTAGAGGACTTGGCCTCACTCACTTCTGATCCATAGGATCTCAATTTGCTTCTTTTCAGTAGTAAATCAAAGGTCTTTATTTCCTAACTTTTTAACTTCTTGAAGTACAGACCCAACCTATTCACCAGAAGTCACCCTGTATTTAAAATACTAGTTGCCCATCTCCCAGCACCATGCTACAATACAAAATACCCTGATTTGTCAAACTTACACCCATTGATAACACACTAACACTCCCAATCCATATCCACTGCTGATTTAAATTCTGAGGGACTATAGGCAGGGTTTCCAAGATTATAAATGTTTGTGGAAGCAGACAGCTTCATCTTTCTCCTGTGGTGTGACTGGTAGATTTGAACTGCCAACATAATTATTTGAGTCTGCATTGCCCCAGCTTCCTCTATCATACTCAAAATAATCAAATGCCCAAACCCAACCCACTGCCTGTAAATCAATTTCAATTCAGAGTGAACCAAAAGCCAGTAAATATGGACTATATTAAGAAGAATGTGGCAGCAAGATTAGAGGAAGGCTTATGAATAGCCTGCGATATGATATGTCATTGACACACTTTGCTTGTTGAAACTGAGGAGGGTTTGAAGAACCTACTGATAAAGATCACAGGTTTCAGCCTTCAGTATGGATTCCAAACCAAGATAATGAACACCCAGTGCCTCATAACTTGACTGAAAGGTAACATCATGAAAAATGAAAAAAAAAAAGATTGAAGTTATCAAGGATTCATCTTGCTTGGACTCATCATTAGTGTTAATGAAAACAGCCATCAAAAAAAATAAGGGATGAATTGCCTTGGGTAAGTGTGCTACATTAAACTGTTGACAAGCAGGGAAGTTACCTTGAGGACTAAGGTGCACCTTCCCCAAGGACTTCCAAGAGAACAGACGAATCTGTCTTGGAAGAAGTACAGTCTAATGAATTTTCGACATGCCGTCAGGAGAGACCAGTTCCTGGAGAAGCACATCATGTTTGGTAAAGGAAAGGCACAGTGAAATGGGAAAGCCTTCAGCAAGATGGATTGATGACAATGGGCTCAAGTCTGAGTACAATGTTGAAGATGATACAGGACTGGGCTGTGGTTTTTCCAATTTGGGTCCCTATGGGTGGAAAACTAACTCATGGCACCCAAGAACAACTTATTCCTTATCTAATACTTCTACTTATTCATTTCTTCAAATCTCTTATTTTTGTTGAACCAATATAAGGGTTACGCTTTATAGTGAAATATATATGTATTTTGAGTAAAAAAGAAAAGAAACTTCACAATTTTGAGAAATTGCACATTGAAAATTCCAAGTGGAGTGGAAAGGAGGGTGGGAAGAGGGGCAGTATAGAGTCAGTGGACAAACTTCAAAATAGGTGAGGTTTTATTATGTTTTGCATGAGCAAATCAGAAAGAATCATAACTAAATTTTAACGCCGAAAGATATTCTTATTTTTTAAAAAATACTCCACCTATAAGATTTTACCTTCAAATAGTGGTAGAATTCGCATATTCCCTGGAAACTTGAGTTGATTTCTGGGCAATGCACCTTATTTATCGCCACCACTCATCCCCAAGTGGACGTTAGTTGTTTTGTGTTCAGCAGAGCTTCAAGGCTAAGAAAGATAGGAAGAAAGTTTAGGAAAAAATCTTGGTGATTGGCTTTCAAACATCCACCAATGTAATCCAATTTTTAGCTAGTCATGGATGGCCCAGGGCCAAGCACTATTTCTTTCTGTTGTGCATGGGGTTGCCATAAACCAGTGACCAATTCCATGGCATCTAGCAGCAGAACCAACCAATCTGTAGCTATCAAGTTCATTTTGACTTACAGCAACCTTAGTAAACAAAGTATTCCAACAGCCAACCTTTCAGCAAACGGCGGTGACCAACCACTGTGCTAGCTGGGTTTCTTAATAACAGTGGCGTTTAAACAAAGGTAGTGATAGGCTAATTGTGAGGAATATAGAGATGAGCTGAGACAAGGTATGATGTGTCTGGAGGGCCATGCTGCTTGTTCTTGACTGGAAAAAGTAAAGGGTCAAATTGATCAGAGAAGTAATGGGTTCTAGGGGAAATGGGCTGTGGCAGTCATGTACTAGGTGTCAATTTCATGATTGGGAATGTAGGGGTGGAGTCTGGCCTGTCAATCTGGAGATAGCTAATGAGACCTCTGTGTGGGCATGGCTTTCTTAGAGAATTCTGGGAAATCTCACAGTATTTCTCCCTTGGAGATGAGAGACCAAAGATTCTTCATTGGAGATGAACTACTGACAAGATGAGATGACAGCATGCTGATAGATCCTGATTCCTGGAAACTGGAGGAGCCAGAGGAGAAGTCCTATGGACTTACCCTGATGGAACTAGACGTCTGGGGCCAAAGAAGTCATGTGGAGACTCCTACCAGAGCTGAGATGCTTCTACTGCCAATAGATACTGCTGATTGGCCCTGAGCTCTAAAAACAAAGACCCATGGGGAGACCACAGTGCCAGGATGCTTCTACTGCCACTGGCCTGTGATTGTCTTGGAGTTGGAAGGAGACTTTATAATTGGTATCAGACATAAGGGCTAATATTGGACTTATGACTTTGGACTGGACTGGATTGGGTTGCTTTCTCAATGTTTCATTCCTCTTGTATATAAACCTTTCCCTTATATCCATATGCATGTTTATAAATTTGTTTCTCTAGTCTACCTGGACTAGCACATGGGCATTGTGTACTTCTGTTGCACTTGCCCAGCTTTGTGTGTTCTGCTAGACTGGTGATTTTTACATTTAGAGTTTTTAACTTGGTTATGCAAATCTTCAAAATGCTCAGAAAAATTCATTATGAACCAACACTATTTCCACATTATAATTACATGATTCTGCTGTTTCCTAACCAAATATGTTCTAATTTGCATTAGGTAAACATGAATTATAATAAAATGTACCTATGTAGTCCATTTATCATCATCTGTATTGCTGCATTTTTAAAGTAGCTCATTGATTCATCCTACATTTACTGTAAGTCTGTAGCATTCTGGGTGCAGTATTAGGGCTCATGGGAAGTGAAAATATATATCTAAACAGTATTAAATTGGTATTTGTTCCAAAGCTTGATAGCTGTGGTTAGTAATGAATTTTCAGGTCAGAAAGTATATCCACAAGAAAGTCTGCAATGATTTTGTGTTGGGCACAGGAGAGGCTATCTCAGCTCTCCTAGTCTCGCATGTAATATTCTGAAGTGGGATAAGGTACTTTTTTCCACTTTTCTTGTTAAGGTCATATTCTCAGAAACTGATTTGTTTTGTGCTGCTTTTCATTCACATCACGATCCAATCAAACTACAGAATATGGGAAAGATCAAAGTAGTACTGTCTAGTCATCTATAGTAACTCATAGAATATATGAGGCATTAAAATTTTCATTCCTCATTCTTGTAAGAAAACTATAAAGGTAACTGAAAATGATGCAGAATATGAATTCATTTCCGAGACAAAGAATGTAGTAAGAATTGGGAAAAGCACAAACCAACAGACCCTTTTTTGCCTCAGTCTGAAGCGTTTTTTGAAAAACATTTCTTGCTGTATCATACATAGTGTTTTATTCTCTTTTATTCTGCATTTCTCTGGCCTAAATGGTATACGACAAATATGCCCAGCAATGTAAACATTTTCAGATATTAGCTCTCTGCATACTCACTGAAACCAATTTAGCAAGCATTCTCATAATAACTCTCTGTTTCTGTTTCTGACTCTGTCTCTGTCTCTCTCTCTCCTGAAGCTGTGCCTAGCAGACAGAAAAGCAAATGAAAAAGGCAAACTTTATTTAAACAGCAAACAGTAGGGATTAAATGGATTTGTCTTCAGTATCAAATAGTGAGTGTCACTGTTCTAGTGGTATTGGTTCACTTATTAGCCATTACTCTCTGTGTTTTTCTTCCCTGGAATAATGTTTTCAATCTATAGATTTTTACATGAGGATTGAAGAACAAGGATGTCACTTTCAAGATTGAGGTTCCCTATGACCCAAGTCGTGGCATTTTCAATTGCTTATGCATTTGGGAAAGTTGGATGTTAACTAAGGAAGACCATATAAGAATGGATACATTTGAACTATGGCACTGGTGAGGGGTATTGAAAGTATCACAGACTGACACGAAAACCAAACAAATCCATCTTAGAAGAAGTACATCCAACATTCTCTATATAATCAAGGATGGCAAGAGCTTGCCTTATGTACTATGTATATCTTGTCAGGAGGACATGATGCTTGGTAAAGTAGAGCAAAACCAAACTCCATGCCATTGAGTTAATTCATAGCACTCATAGCACCCTGGAGGGCAAGGGGGAATGCCCTTGTGGGTTTCTGAGACTATAATTCTTGACAGGAGTAGATAGCTGGTCTTTTGCCCAGGAGTAACGGGTCATTTCAAGCTGCTGACCAAATGGCCATCTAGTAAGCCACTATGTAAATAGTAGCCCAACTCATAAGCCACTAGGGCTCCTAGATAAAATAGAAAGGGTGGGGGGAGAGGAAGACCCTCAATGAGCTTGATTGACACACGGAATTGGATTGACACAGCGAAAAACCAGTTCTCCTTCTATAAAGCAGAGAATACCCTATGGAGAAGATCTATTTTCCTGAAGTTACTGTGAATCAGAATAGATTCAAAGGCACACAACAGATGCCCATGGCCTCCAGCTGTAATACAAAGTAGGCCTCTCAGTCTCTTCACTATCCTTCTTTCAGTGGTTTATCCACACAGTGGTTTGTGGCTCCTTATTTGACTCAGGAGTCCATTAGTACCTTTTTCAATGAGATCTGCCATTATCGAATCTGATTTGGGGACAGATATGATAGAAAAAGCATGTTTTCATGCCAGATAGACCTGGACTTCTATCTGATATCACCAGAGTTTAACTGTATGAATGTGAACATATTGCTTTGTCTCTTCAAGCCATAAAATGAGAATAATAAAACTTACTGCAAGACTTTATTTGAGCATGAGATCAAATATGAAATACCAGGAAAAGATTGCTTATAGGACTAGACTCTGGAGATGGGGCGCTGGGCTTGAAAACCTCGCTCGTTCTTACCCACTGTAAGACTCATACAGGAGTCATTTCTCTTCTTGGTTTCCTGCATGTGAAATAAAGCCAATAAAACATCAATCAAATAGTTGAATGATAATTTTTATTTGTTTGCTAAAAAGTGCTTTAAAAAGTACTGGCAATGCAAAAATTCCTTCTGGTGGAAGGGTGAAAAATGTTCATGATGTTAATTTTTGGTGAGGACAACCTCTCTTCTGCCATGCTGTGCCCATTGGTTGATCTGGCTTCCACACTATAGGGACATTATTGGAAAGCTCTTTTAGCACTGTAGATAAATGCCCAGAAGGCACTCAGCTCCACCATGTGTCATAAATGGAAGGTGTTTGGCTTTAACTTCATGGTTCAGCAAATCTATTTCCCCAACTAAGTGACTGCTGCCACTCAAATGCATGAGAACAATACGAAGCCTTTACTCATTGCATGGGCCAGCAAGCCCACTTCTCTGTCTTGGGCAGTGGCTTTACTGTAGCTACGTATCTGCTATTTCTCTGACACAAGAGCATTCTGTCTCCTGGATCTTGGAAATTCACTGGGAAGCGATTTGAGACTCAAAAAGAAGCACACCACTCTTGTCTCCTCTCTTGATGATAGTGTGCTCACCCATTCTGCTGCTGAGATGGTTCTTTTCATACACAGAAAGTGGCAAAATCAAGCAGTCTTCAAGTTAGAGATGTTTTCACAACGACAGTGAACTCTGTTAACAATCACTCACAGCTAATTCGTATAATCCTATCAGCATCTGCCCAAGATCAATCTGGGAAAAGTTATTTGGTGGGAATCACAAGGGCTCTGGCTAGATGAGCCAGGTCACGTAATTACCTGCACTTAATGAAAAAAAAAAAATCGGTCTTCCTTATCCACTTTCCTACAGATACCACATTTAACTGCTGGGCAGAAGAGATGGGTTAGGCCAGGTTGTCTAGAGAAACAGCAAGAGAGTGAAACTCATCTATGAACAAGAAAGAATTATATTACAAAGCGACTTTACATCAGGAAAGCACTTTGGCTCCCTTCAACTCCAGTCCATAGATCTGATAGAGCCAGAACCTCTTCTGACTCACAGAGCTGTGAGTGCATGAAGCAGAAAGATGAAGCAGGGAGTTGGTTCAGAATCTTGTGGCTCCATGGTTGGTAGACGCCTAATGGGTAAGGTGACCAGATGCCCTGCTTTTACAGTTTGATGTCCCGTGGCATTTTAAAATTAAAATAAACCTATTACAATATTATTTTTGTGTTCTATAAAAATTTTTGTTGCTTCATAGAGACCAATTTTTTAATCACAAACTCCACCCGCCCCCACTGGGTCAATGGTGTCCCTCTTAAAATCTGGTCACTTTACTAACAGATCTCAAGGTCAAACACATATGGAGCCACCCTGGTAGCAGTTCCAGAGTCCCAGTAAGGAGCCCCAGTAAGTCAATCGGCAGAGAGAAAGAGTAGTTCCCAGAGTCCCTCATTCTTACACAAAAGACTACAACCCCAAAGAGAGGTTAGCAAGCTACCACTTGATTGACAGGATTGACTCTACTCCTGGCCCTGAGTGTGTAGTTGACACAACCCCTTACTACCACAGCAGATGTATTAAGATAAAAGAGCCCTTTCCAGTAGACATGCCAAACATTAGTAATAAAAGTCAGAAAAAATACTTTCCTGTGGGTACATGTTTAATATAGATATGAGGAAAAGAATGAACATGAAGCTTTGAAATGAGGTATGCTATTGTTTGGGAAGATGGCAATCGTCAAGTAGAATTGAGGGATAAAATATAATGTCTTGAAATGGACTTGGGTTGGTAAACGACTGCTTAGATCCAGCCCTCTGAGACTTCAACTAAATCACAGATATTTATAGAATAATTTCCCTGATCAACAACAGAAACAGGTAGTTCTGTGAGATAGACATTCAAAGCAGTGATGTTCAAAAAGATTGGAGAGGTAGTGGCTTTTCCTTTCAATAAGGAAAAAGATAGAATTACTGACATTGTTTATAATTGGCATGCATAGTGATAATAAAAAATGACCATTGTTCAGTCACTATTATTATTTTAATACTTGCTGATAATTCACCCAGCCCCCAGTGTAGACGGCAATTTGTTCTTCACAGCTATCAGAGAAGATGGGTCTGTCCTAAGAAGCATGCAGTATACTTCTTAAAAATGTAAGAAAAGATTCTCATAAATTAAATAAATATATATAAACATAAAGCCTTCAAAATATGAATTCCAGCTGCCATAAATATTTAAAAGTGAAAAATAAAATTACTTTGAAATTCATGACAAATATAATAGAAAGACATATAAATTACATCCTACATATATGTTGGAAAGAACTTTGCAAAACTTAGGAATAAGATTGCCACATTCAGGAAATAACAATAAAGAACAGTCACTTAAATCTGGATTCCATATTAATAATAAAATATTTTTATATAAGCATATCTCAAATATTTCATAAACATATTAGTATTAAAATTTGTCAAGGTTTTTATGAAATTCTACAACTAAATTTCTATATTTTATCTGGCAATCCTAATAACATGACCCAGTCCCTATCATGAATATTTGATTCAACAAATCCACATTGGATTTCAACAATGTCCAGTGTTGGCTCTGAATATTAAGCAGAGGCAGAGTCATCCTGGGGCTGAATAACCTTAAGCGTCCATGCTCCTCACTTGCACGAGTTTTAATCAAGGACACGGGTTAGATATTTGTGGGGTAGAATTGACATTAACCAAATACTCCAAGGTGAGGGTGGGGTCGAAGTCACCAATCAAGCAGGTCACAACCTGATCACACCTCCTTGAGGACGTGGTCTCTTCAATTAGAGAGACTGAGAAGGGTTGAGTTCTCCTTGGCCTTCACCTTCTCTTGGACCTGGAGTCTACATCTTCTTGGGTTGTCTGTGGATACCAGCAGCTGTCAGCAGACTGCTGAGGGCTGGACTCCTTGGGCTGAATTCAGATTCATTGAGCTCTGCAGTCACCAGCCTGTAGCCTCTCCCCCTGGCAGGCCTCACTTTTTCATCCTGCATTCTGCTGCAGAAGCTTCCACAGCTACCTGGGAGCAGTCTGGCTACACTCCACAGATTGACTTCTACAACTGTGAAGTCATTTCTTGATACAAATCTTTTTCTATAGGCAAACACTACTGGATTTGGGGAACCCAACCCAATACATTTGGCACTGACAGTACCTCTAGAGAAGAAAAAATCTTAAAGATAGCTTTTCTAAATTGGATTTCTGCTCTCATTATGCCTAAGGACAGTGAGAAAGGCATCTAGTGTCTGAAAATACAGATAAGTCTGTCACCATGAGTGAAGAAGGCCCGGTTACTCCATGGCATGGACTGGAAAAGCTAATACCCAAGATAGCACCACCGATTGGTGAAGTCCTGATGAGAAAGGGTGCTCTGACTGAGTGTTTGATAGGGTTGTAGAATTTTGTCAGGAAGGGAAGTATAGAGAAGCTGGCTAGTTGGTACTTCATACAATAGACAAACTGGTAAAGAAAACAGATTAACTAAGAACTTTAGATGCCCAGTCTAAATATTGAATTAATGGCCGCAGCAAGAAAGATTGGGAACTGTTTACTCAACAAATTATCTTGTACTTAGTATGTACTTATGGCCTACTGTTGACCTAAATTTCAACTATTGGGAGATATTTCTTGCTGTGGCATGTGTATATCTTTGCGCTCTAGGGCTTTTTCCCCCTTTCTACTATTCCATTTATTTCTGGTAAAAATAATAGTGCTTGAAGGAGTCTTAGTGATGCTGTCCAGAAAGGGTTGGATTTTTAACTGCAAGGTCAAACCCACAAGCTGATCTGTGGAAGACAGATGAGATTTTATGCTCTTATAAACATTTGCAACCTCAGAAAACCTGTTTGAGGATGATATGTGTCAGAGTCAACTTGGTGGCAATCCATTTGGGTTTGGTATGCCTGCTAGAAATATAAATATTAAGATATTTGTCTATGGTAAGTTATACAACTAGTAATTGTTGGGGATTTGATTCAAATTATGTTTGAGTGCCTCCAGGGGAAAAATGGATATGAAGCTATGTATAATCCTTTATCAAAACAAAGCATACTCAGAAAAGCTATCGAGTATAAATTTATGTCTGCTCATTGTCTATTATGGTGAAATATGAGTTTCTATACATACAACTACCCTGATCAAATGCTAACAAATCTGTAAGCAGAGGAGAAGCTGATTTGTTAGATTATACCAGTACCAGATCTGCATGTCTTCAGTGTCTACTGTAGAAATCAGAGTATACATTGAGTCTTAATTAATGCAAAAGAAAGTTACTCTATTTGACAATGACACTGAGTGCCAAGAAAACTAAATTTCTCTGGAGATCTTTGTACATATAGGCACTGAGAAATGTCTGAGGGATCCTTCTTGGGCTCTTTGGAATACATCTGAGTCAACTGGAATTCCTGCTACAACACAGACTCCTGGGAATACTCAGCATGTTTTCTCTGTTCCTCTATTACTATAGTCTTCTGTGAAGACAGTGAAAATTTCTAGAGACCAGTAATGCAAAGAGAGGCATGAACAGTCAGAACAAGAGGGTGGGCAATCTTGCTCAAGAGGCTGCAGAAAGTCCCTCAAGATCCAGTAAAGGTGTGACTGTACTCAAAATAATTCCCTACTGGAGGGCATCAACTTATGCCTTTCTTATCTCTTCTGTAACTCTTATGGCAACAGAAAAATGATACAAGTCATGCAGTGACGAGAAAAAAATTCTGGTTGCAATTATTTTAGCATGAGGACAAGCTGGTAATGGTTCATATTCATCCTTCATTCACACAGGCTGCTTTTAATGTGTGCAATTTCTCTATTAAGGCTCTAGAAATTGGCGGCTGCAATGAGAAGATAATGTCCTTCCGAAGGATAATGCATTGGGCCAAGTGTCATTTGACCCAGGTGCAACAGCAGAATGAGAATGGTCAAGGACATGGGAGGTGTAATCCATGCTCCCACTAATTCACAAGGCTCCCGGGCTGCTGATCATCCACTTGTAGTTCACAAGGACCACGGGGTGATTGCACGATTAAGCAAACCACTTAGTATTCACATTATAGACTAATAGAATAATTGAGCTGGAAATGACCTTGAGATTGGCTGGTCAACTCTTCCCCTTTGAGATGAGGACCAGTGAGGTTAAGTGATTTACCTTAGCATGTTCCTAGTATGGTTTGAAATAAATGTTCTGACTCCTAGGTCCAGAAGGATCTCTCCTTCACAGTAATTCTTCTCTTAATAAAATAGATGTCGTCACAACTATCTCCTAAGGTGTCAATGTTCATGAAAAATCACCAATAAGTGATATTATTTTCTCTGAGTTTTAAATTATCATTTATGATTATATCCTGAGGGTTGAATTAAGTCAGAGTCCCTGAGGAGACAGGAAAAAGGTAGCAATGGCTATGGCTCACGCTTAAAGGTAGTACAAATCAGCAGCACTCTCAGAGATAAATGGCATCATACACAAGAATCAGTTCTTCTTCTTGAGAATCACTTTCAGAAAAGGCGATCTGACACCCATCAAATATAAATAAGAAGCATGTATCTTCTCAATGCATCTGCCTTGCACTCAGGCTTAGAAAACTTCACTTTTTAACTTACTAAACCTATTCATTCAGATTTATTTTTTAATCCGTTTTGTTCACCTTGTTTCTAAGAAATATATGTCCCTTCCATTAAAACCATGCTGTTCTCAGGCATAGTGCCTTATATGAAGTTTGATGACTAACCACCATGCTTCACTAGGTAACCAGAAAGCATATAAAACTTTACAGCCTTGCCTTACAGAACTTTTTGAACTGTTTTAAAATGAAGTACCTTTAAATTATTTAAACCACACATGGTTTACTCTAGGAAAGAACAATTGAAACTTTGATTAAAATAGATCTATTCGATTTTCATATGTGGAGTTATATTTTTCTGAGATAACTTGGTATATGCCTATCCAGATTGTAGCATTTACATACTTTCCAATTTGAATGTTATTTTGTGTGAATCTTGGCTCCACAGTGGCATATATTAAGGGCTTAGTCATCAAAAGTTCAGTCTGTTCTCTTTTAAGGTCAGAAGTAATTTCTTTCTTCTTTTCATCTTTCTTTTGTTATATTTTCCTTCATTTTTCATGTATAGCTGTTTGCTATATCCTCTCTTTTAAAATCTTTTGGGGTTTTATCTGAAACAAAATTCTGCTTTCCACCTTTTAAATTTATGTGTTTTTTTATGTGATGATTTAAAGGGAACATAGAAAATAATAATTTTTCAAAGTACTATGTAGAAAGTAATTTACATTTACTACACCATTTAATGGTTTTGAAACACTGTAAGGTAATTATATTTTGATGTATTTGTATATTATGAGCAAAATCCAGGCAGATCCTGTAATTTACCCAAAGGCACACAAAATAGTAAACAGTAGAGCTGGGATTTCAACCTTGACCTCTCCTACACCACACTGACTCTTCTAGAAACTTAAGTTAGTAAAAGAACATTTTTTTTTCTTTTTAAAAAATCATTTTATTGGGGATTCATACAACTCTTGTCACAATCCATACATCCATCATTGTATGTCAAGCACACTTGTACATGTTGCCCTCATCATTCCCAAAACATTTGTTTTCTACTTAATTCCTTAGTATCAGCCCCTCACTATCTCTCCTTCCTCCCCCCATCTCCCTCTCTCATGAACCCTTGACAATTTATAAATTATTACTATTTTGTCTTATATTACACTGTCCGATGTCTCTCTTTATTCACTTCTCTGTTGTCTGTACCCCAAGGAGGAGGTTATATGTAGATCCTTATACTTGGTTCCCCCTTCCTACTCCACCTTCCCTCCACCCTCCCAGTATTGCCACTCTCACTAGTGGTCCTGAAGGGATTTCCTATGTTTAAGATTACTATTTGTAGCTGTATACATCCTCTGATCTAGCCTAATTTGTAAGGTAGAATTGGGATCATGATAGTGGGGGTGGTGGTGGTGGAGGAAGCATTGAGGAGCTAGAGGAAAGTAGTATGTTTCATCATTGCTACACTGCAACCTGACTGGTTTGTCTCCTCCCTGTGAACCTTCTGTAAGGGGATGCTCAGTTAAATGTAAATGGACTTTGGGTTCCCAATCTCATTTACAGTGATATAATTTTGAATTCTTTGGTGCCTGATACCTGATCTCTTTGACACCTTGTGATCACACAGGCTGGTGTTCTTCTTCCATGTGAGTTTTGTTGCTTCTGAGCTTGATGGAAACTTGTTTACCTTCAAGACTTTAAGACCCCAGATGCTATATCTTTTGATAGCTGAGCACCATCAACTTTCTTCCCCACATTTCCTTATGCACCCGCTTTGTCTTCAGTGATCATCTCAGGAAAGTGGGCATGCAATAATGTGATGTTTTGTTCTTTGATGCTTGATACCTGATCCCTTCGACCCCTCATGGTTACACAGGCTGGTGTGCTTCTTCCATGTGGGTTTACTTGCTTCTGAGCTAGGTGGCTGCCTGTTAAAAGAACACCTTTGATTAAAAAATGAAACATCTTACAATTTTCCATATATAAATAAAATTTTATATATGTTTTCTTACCTGGATCTCCTTAGCTTTTCCTTTTTATCAGAAAATCTTGGTTGCTTTTTTGAAGTAGTAGCAGTATCTATGGATTTTTTGAATCATTCAGAGATATTGTTAGTGCTTTTTGGCTTCTACTTTTGGTATTGCACAAACATGACTATTGCCAGCAACAGGAAGCAAGGCATTATAATTTAGCTATGGTCATCTAAATTAAACTGAATTCATGTAAATTGAGGACAAAAATCAAGATTCAACTTATGGAATGCATATTTCCAATCTAAGAATAACTTTTCTATAGCCCACCATGTAACCCAGCCAACTATCTTGTCTTGTTCTTCAAATAAGTAAAAATTGGGGTCCAGTCAGAAGATGCAAAAGTTTCAGCACATCCCAATATTTATTACTGGATGCTTATTTTAAAAAATAAATTTATAGTATATGACATTGAAAATTAATTTTCTCTGTATTTGTGATATGACACACTTTTAATTCTAATATTTTTCATTCATTTATTTGTTCATTCAGCAAATGTGTTTAAGATCTACAGATAACTTTGAATCCCAGCTCCACTACTTAGTACACATGTGTGTTGGACAGGGTTCTCTTAGAGAAATAAAACCAGGACACTAGTAATTCTCTTTATATATTTTTATAGAGAGAAGGGTATATAAGATAAAAAAGAAACAGCTAACTATCTATATAGGAGTACAAATTGCTTGCGTGTGACAGCTAGAAGACTGGCCATCCTTTAAGTCTTGAGGGTCACTGAGTAATTCTCTGTAGAGCAATCCAGGCTATCTGGTCACAGGCAGCAAACAGCAGAGCAGGTCACCAACAGTCAGTCAGATGACACAGTCCAACAGTCCACAGCTCAAGAGATGTATATCCCAGGAGTGTGGCAAAGTAGGGCTTGAAGGAATCTCAAACTCACAGCTCCACAATTAGGTGTCCCACGGGTAGTGTTGCTTGGAAGTCGAGGTACAGGACGAACAAGGCAGCTGTCTGGTCTGAAGATCCAAAAGCAAGAGAGCAAAGG
>PVJH01038076.1:0-17440 GCA_004026705.1 Nesogale talazaci | reverse complement strand
CTCCACTGCCCTACGCTAAAGTGGAAACAAAATGAACTCCCCAAGGGAGGCCAGTGCCCCCCGGGGTTCCGCCTACCTCGCTGTTCCCACAGAGGAGCAGAGTGGGAAGAGAGGAGGACAATGACCCAACGAGATGCAGGACTTCAGGCAGATTGTGAATAAATGTAATTTTTAAGTCATGTAAAGTAAATAAAGTCATTTAACCTCAGATCGTGGTGATGGTTTGTGTTGCTAAGTAAAGTGGGCAGCCGCAGAATTTACGACATCCAATTCTGTCACCGGTAAGGCATCAAGACACAACCCTGGCGCCACGGCCACGCTCAAGGGGCTCGGCAGCTAGCGGGGTCAGTAGCTGGCCACAGCCCTTAGCTGTGGGCCTGGCATCAGGCTGTGCCCGGCAGGCGCAGGGTAAACCCATGACAAAGGGCTGGATGGACAGCACTAGGAGAAGGCTGGGCAGAGGGCGTGGTGGGAGCCCAGCATGTGGGGGACAGATGGGGCATTGGAGAGGAGACTCACTCACTGCCATTCAGTTGATGCCAACTCACGGCGACCCTTAGAGGTCAGGGAAGCACTTCCCCCAAGGCTTTCTGAGACTGAAAGTCTTTACGGGAGTAGAAAGCCTCACTGTTCTCCCAAGGAGCAGGTGGCAGCCTCAAGCTGGTGACCTCGAGGTTATAATGTATAATCACTAAGCCACTAGGGCTCTGTGGCAGTCATGTACTGTGGTGCTGATTTGATTAAGAGTATAGAGTGGAGTCTAGCCTGCCAATCTGGTGATAGCCAATGAGACTTTGTGTGGACATGGCTTTCTCCGAGAATTCTGAGGAATCTCGTGATATATCCCCCACCCCCACCCCCGTGAAGGTGAGAGACTTACGACTCAGTCTCTTGGAGATGCTCTACTGACAAGACACAGGCTGACTCCCTGTGAGCCACCCCGGAGGAGTAGCCACAAGGGCCTACCCTGATGGAACCAGGCCTCTGGGGCTGGAGAAGTCACATGGAGACTCCTGCCAGTGCTGCGATGTTTGGGAGGCCATGGGGAGACCCTTGTCATAACTGAGATGCTTCTACCACCACTGGATACACAAAACTCTGCACCCACTGGCCTGTGATTGTCCTGACTGTCTGAAGAGGACTAATGGATTGGTATCGGGACATATGGGCTAATATCGGACTTAAGGACTTGGACTGGACTGGGCTGGGATGCTTTCTCAATGTTCCATTCCTCTTTTATATAAACCTCTCCCTTATATCCATATGCACGTTTATGAATTTGTTTCTCTAGTCTACCCAGACTAACACAATTTCCTCTTGGAGGGCAGAGGGGCGGGCAGCGTAGGTACCTCTCTGCAGGGGCAGCAAGCACAGGCCTTCTGCTTAATAGCATGATACGTGGAGGGCCAGCACTTCAACACCCGATCTCTAACCACATGTTCCCTTGAATCGATCCTGAACAAGCCGGTATTTTCTTACCTGTCTGTTTTTCCTTTCAGCAAGTGCCTGCACAGATGAAGTGGACATCTGATCCTTCATGTCCTAAAGCAACAAGCAGGAGACCGGCAAAAAAAAAAAGCAAGATAAACAAAACAAAGTCCTTAGATTAAATAAATCATGGTGAGTAGTGACATACTTGACAAACATGCTTCATTACCTTTTTTTAAAAAAGTCATTTCATTGGGAGCTCTTAGAGCTCTTACAACAATCCATACATCCACTGTGTCAGCACATTTGTACATATGTAGCTGTGGCGGTCATGTAGTTGATGTCAACTTCATGATTGAGATGTAAGGGTGGAGTCTAGCCTATCAACGAGGCCTCTGTGTGGGCATGGCTTTCTCCTGAGAATTCTGGGAAGTCTCGCGGTATTTCCATCGTGGAGATAAGAGACCATTTTCCCAGTTGTCGGGAGTTGCTCAACTGACAAGACAAGATGACAGTGTCTGAGGAACCAGAAGAGTCAGAGGAGAAGCCACACGGCCTTACCCTGATGGAACCCAACCTCTGAAGCTGGGAAAGCCACAGAGAGACCCCTACAGCACTGAGATGTTTCTATCACCAATGGATACTGCTGATGGACTCTGAACCCTGGAAGGAAGAGCCATGAGGGGATTCCTGCCAGAGCTGGGACGCTGCACCTACTGGCCTGTGACTTCATGAGTCAGAAAGAGACTTTAAACTGGTATCAGACATATGGGCTAATATCGGACTTATAACTTTGAACTGGACTGTGCTGGGATGCTTTCTCAATGTTCCATTCCTCTTGTATATAAACCTTTCCCTTACATCCACATGCGTGTTTATGAATTTGTTTCTCTAGTCTACCTGGACTAACACAGTAGCCACCATCCTTTTCAAAATGTAACCTTTTTTTAAAAGACTTAAAAGGCTAAAATGCTGTCTCCAGAAAGGGCCATGCGGGGTCATGCTCAGGCATCACTGTCCCCACATTTCAAGGTATATGTGCCCACCGTGTCTCAGAGTAGGTGGGGGTCCACCGCCGAACGCCCAAGACTGCTTCTGAAGAGTGGTTCAGCACATCACTTAGCTCTCCCTGGGCAGCAACCAGGTGGCAGCGAGGACTTCAACGCGGGTCCTGGTGGCACAGGGGGCTAAGTGGTGGCTGCTAACCACAAGCAGCCAGCTGCTCCCAGGCAGAGGGAGGAGGCAGACTGCTTCAGGAACCGTTCTGCACCGTCCTGGGAGGTCATCACAGGTCAGGATCGCCTCAACCCCAAAGGGCAAGAGACAATTTCCAACACCAGGAAGAATGTTCGGAGTAGCATCAAAAATAATTTTTTTTGGGGGGGGGGGGGATCACTGCTCTCCGGCGGTGGGAGTAGGAGGCCTAGCCTCACTGCTGGAATTGAACCCTCCATCCCAGTGGGCCGCAGTCCCGCGCACAACCACTACGCCACTGGGGCTCGGCCCCCAAAATAATTTTGCATGGAAAGAAAAACTAATGGGCCTATTACTTCATCTTAAACCTTTAAGCAAAATGCTCTATTGAACACAAGCCATTTTTTTGGTCTGTTGGCTTATCATAGTTATCCACACACCCCAATATACTTAAAAGAATTGGACTACCCGAGTACCTGATGACTGCAGTAACATTTCCCCTTAAATCTGACCCCCAAATTGTAGAAATATTTTGCAATGGTCAATTGACAGGTAGGTTACTTGACAGAGGTCCCTGATGAAATATTAGACTTTTATGAAATCCTTCCAAGACTTGTGACAAATGAGTGGTGGGGCACACACAGCTGAGCCCTCATAATTCTTGCTGTGGTAAGGAGTCTGCACAGGAGTCACCACCCTCTAACTTCCAATGCGTCATTCATTCATCAAATACTTCTAACGGCAAATGGTTAAGGCCCTCAGCGGCTACCTGGAAAGCTGGAGGTTCCACAAAGAATTAATCCTGAAAATCAGCTCCACTGAGCCAACATATAAAAACTCAGGAGTCTGAGCTGACTTAATGTAGACCAGCCACAGAGAGGGGGCATGGCAAGAGACAACGGGACTGAGCAATCATCAAGCAAAAGGAAAGCACGATTCAGTTGGACTTCATTAAAGTTAAAAATGCCTGCTTTGTGAAAAGAGAAGGCATGGAGGGAGAGAAGGCATGGAGGGAGAGAAGCATTAGAAAAACACCTGTTTGATAAAGGATCTGTAGCCCAGACATACAAAAAACTTGTAAGCCTCAACGATCGGAAAAGAACCCAATAACAAAATAGGCAAACAATCTGAACAAGAAATTCACGGAAAAAGACATACGGATAGCAATAAAAAAATGTGAAACTTGCCCAATATTATGTTACCTAAAAAAACAAAACCAAAGTCGTCCCCATCGATAAATTCTGACTTGCAGTGACTTCACTTCTTCGGGAGAGTGGAAAATCATAGCCCCCCGCTGCTTGGCTGGGGGTTCATACTGCCGGGGCTGGGGCTCGCAGTCCAATGCTTAACCTACCAGCCACCAGGACTCCACTGGATGCTGTGATTAAGGAATCACAGCTCAAAGCAACTCTGAAATACCACTGCACACCTACTAGAAAGGCTAACAGACGGCATCAAGTGGTGCAGGATGTGGAGCAACGGAACGCTCATTCATTGCGCGTGGGAATGCAAAATGGTGGAACCAGGATAGAAACAGTATGGCGGTTTCTAACAAAGCTAAATATGGGCTCACCATCTGACCCAGCAACTGAAACACTAGGAAATATGATGGAAACTTATGTCCACAGAACAACCTACACATTAAGATTGACAGGTGAATGGATGAACTGTGGCCCACCTATACACTGAAGGAGCATTCAAAGACCAAAAGAAATAAGCCATCAGTGCCACGAAAAGACAGGGAGGAACCTTTTATGTGCACTGCTGAATGAAACAGGCTACTTCAAAAAACTACATCCACTACGATCCCAATTATATGACTTTTTAGAAAAGCTAAACTATAAAGTCAGTAACTGAAAAAAGCAGTGGAATGGCTGAACCCCAGTGGTGTAATGGTTGTGCACGGGACTGCGGCCCACTGAGTTGGAGGTTCAAATCCAGCAGCAAGGCTGGGCCTCCTACTCCCACCATCAGAGGGTAGTGATTGCCCACCCCCCCCACCCCCCCCCAAAAAAAGCAGTGGCATTTTTAGGGCAGAGAACAATTCTTCATGGTGGCTATATGATGGACACATGACATTAAGCAGTCATCAAAATCCAGAGAACTATACAACCTTAATGAAAGCTATGGACTTTTGATTAAAATATATGTTAATACTGACTATTCAATTATAACAAGTGAACTAGCGGAATGCAAGGCATCAATCAGTAAAATGCACAATAGTTCTGAAAACTTTGTACTTAGGGGAAAAATGAAGCAGCATATGCCAGTCAGCCCTAACAAGTCAGAACTTTCACGGTGGGCCTATAGCTCTGCATTTTAACAAGTCCCCCAGGTAATGCTTGAGTGAGATGACATTTGAGAGGCTCTGATCTATATTAACACGTTCTAATAACCGCATCGTGAGATGTATGCCACATCCCTCCAGACCGCAACACCCCTTTTCTAATTCACCAGTACAGTTGCATTTAACATGACATTCTGATGTCCAGTCTGCCAAAAGGAATAGCAGAGTGGCAACGATTTCATACATCCTAAACTGACTGCAGAGCAGAACTCTGGTGGCGTAGGTCCACCAGCCAATCTCAGGCAGGAGGAGGAAGCTGTCTGCTCCTGCAAGCATCAATGTCCCGGAGACCCTAGGAGAGTCCGACTCTGTCCTTAGTGTCACGTTGAGTTGGAATCGACCTGTGGGCAGTGAGTTTGGGCTTCGCAGAGCAAATATCCACAATGCTCACTGATGGGTTAGGAGACTCTTGAAAATGCACTCAGTGTATTTTATAGCCTTTATTCTTTAACAACAAACACATTATTTGCATAATAAAAATGGCAATACACTACTCTGGAAAAGAAAAAAAAATGACACTTAAGGCACTGACGCACAGTGTATGTGGAATATGTTTTTAAATAGCCAAGACACTCTGTACGTGTATGGTAAGTGCAGGGTACTGACTGAGAGAGAGTACAATGGAGCTCTTTCTCCGGTGCTGCTTCTGTGGATGTGTCCAGGGTATAAATTCATGGAGGTGAATACTTGGGACATATGTCCTCTTCTGTATTATTAAATACAGAATAAAATAAAAATGTTTTTTACGTCAATGCACAAGTAGGAGGTACCCGGATGATGTACTGGTGGCGAGTTGGGCTGTTACAAGGTCAGCAGTTTAAAACCACCAGGCTCTCAGGGGGGAAAAATGAGTCCCTACTCTATATAAAGAGTTACCATCTCAGACACCCACAGGGGCAATTCTACCTTGTCTTATAGGGGCACTATGAGTTTGAATTGGCTCAGTGGCAGTGAGTTTGTTCTGTTTTGGAGGCATAACTATTAGTCTCTTCTGGACTGGAACAAAGAGGAGTGAAGTAAACTGAAGCTGGAGAGAAATAAATCGTCCAGTAGACTAATGGACCATGGCGCCTTAATACCACTACTGATCCCTCTGACAAGGGTCCAAGGTCCTGTATCCCACTGCCCTCAAGTCCTGGGGCTGTCAATCATGACAGGTGTAGACAGCCTCAACAGGGCAGCCGGTGGATTTGAACCTCCGACTCTGCAGTTAGCAGTCCAGCACTTTATCCAACAGCAACACCAGGGCTCATTTGACAAGGTCCTGGATAGAGTGGGAGAAAAGCTTAGAGCAACAAAAGATCAAGCTCATTGGGTGGTCAGATACTGGTGGAACCTCCAAGACTACACAGACCTTAATTGCTCTAATAGCCTGGCAATGAACTCACCTTGCCGGCTCAACTTTCAGGCAAACACCTGACAAGACCCCTAAGGTGAACAGGCCCCAGAGGGAGATGCACACACTTTAGAATAATCAAGCAAAAGAGATCAAAAGGCGAGCATTTTCCCAGAGACGAATTTCAAAAGGCTGCCTGGGACTGGGAAGAAGGGCACGCAGGGATGGAGTCGGACAAGCATTGGTACATTGTGAGGCTAGCTGGCAATGCCATGAAGCTGACTGCCACATCGTTCTCTGAGGGAGGAGCTGGTGGGTTCACACCTCCCACCTTTGGTTTAGCAGCTGAGCGCTAAACTGCTGTGCCTGCAGGGCTCCTGTGTAAGTGTCCAGGCCACAGCAAAGTCAGTGAACAGCAACCACTCAGATTATGATCATATAAAAGTCTGCAAAACCATTTAAAGGAATAATTTGGAGGTGCTGATTTGGCCTCTGGCCAAAAGCTGCAACGGAGTGCTTGAAATGGGGTCAGTGGAACTGAGAAATTCATTTTTTTTTAAGTGAAGTTTAAATTCAGTTATTAGACAATGTTTTGGGTTTTTTTTGGCATCACTTCCCTGGTGGGAGTAGGAAGTCCAGTCTTGCTCCTGGAGAGCTGCTGCTGGATTTGAACCTGCCAACCCTGTGGGCCGCAGCTACTACACCACCGGGGCTCAGCCTAGAAAATGTATTAAAGTATGTTTGGAGTTACTGGGATACGCCATAGACTTTTGCACATACAAATTTTATAAAATCTAAATACAGATTGAATGTTTCCTATGGAAACTGGACATACTGATTTAAAGGAGATAAATTTAATAAATGCTGGACAGGATGTAGAGAGATCGGTCCCTCACACGGTGCTGCTGGGACGGTAGTTACGGGCAACCACTGTGGACAAGGATAGGGCGCTATCTTAGACACCTGGGAATAGAAACCCCTGTGATCCAGCAATCCCACAGCTGGGAATATATACTCTGAGCAAAGAAGACCTGAACACTGACAGAGACATGCTCATCTAACCAAAATGCCCACCCGCAAAAGAATGCATAAAGAAACTCTGGGACATGCGCACAGTGCTAAAAACCATGACGAAGCTGAGAAGCATCTCATGACCTGGACCAACCTGAACACACTGCCGAGTGCGACCAGCCAATCACAGGCAGACAAGTATTCTATAAGACCACAGTTATTTCTAACAAACAAACAAACAAACAAAACATACCAAAGGGAACAGCCTTTGGGGCTTTTGAAAAAGGGGGGAGCAAGGGAGGGAAGAAGCACTGAGCTAAATGTTGATGGGGGTTAACATGGGTTAAGACGAAGATAGAGGTCCACATTCCGAAGAGAAGCCGAGAAGTGGGTGGGTCAAGGGTAAATTATGGCCGGGGTGTGTGTGTGTGTGTGTGTGTGTGTGTGTGTGTGTGCAGTTTACACTGTGGGATACAAAGTTGATGACCTGAAATGTAAGCCCCCACCCTAATAGACTATATATATAAAGCTATGCTTCTATAAGGAAACATGCTTTGTGAAGTTCCAGTTTTTAAAATTCTCTGCTTGATAAAAAAGAGACTGGGGTGTGTATGCCACACCTGACGGTCAGAGGGTTCTTGGGCAGCTGTGCGGTGCCATTGGGTGGGCGGGCCGAGCCTCCGGTTTGGAGACAGCACCTTATCGTCTGGGTGGTTTTCTATCTGTGGGGGTTAGAAGTCTCCAGATACCGCCACACAGAGTTCACCTTCACATTAGGCCATGGAGTGTGGAGCGATGTGACTCAACAGTTTTAAACTATTTTGTAACAACCTGTCATGTCAACACATAATTACTTGTCTTCTAACACAGGAAATTTAAAATCAGCAGTCAAGAAGCAGCTAGTCTCAGTAAAATGTGGTTCATCAGCCAAAAGCACTACCAATGTCCTGGTGATTTATGCTCCCGCTTCCCTGCCACACCGGAATTTCACACTGCCTTCTCACAGGCCATGAATGAGATTCCGCGGATCCCATGCTTCCCACGCACAGATCTCATTTCCCAGAGGCCTCTGTGCCAACCCTTGATACTTTCCCCTTTAAAGTGCAGCCATTTCTATCTTGACTTGAAACAAACCATATGAAATTTGTGGATGGGCACAGGGTGAATTATTTTTGTTTCTTCTTTTGGCGGGTGTGGGCATACTTCTGATCACCTTTATAAATTAAAATGAAGCCAAAGAATATAGGCAGAGAGCATTTCTGTGATTAAAAAACAAAAACTGGAATCAATATGGACTGAGAAATTTGCCACAATATGTGCTAAAGTCACCGCCTGGCATAGAACTCAGGGTTCCTGACTTCCTTGTTCATTGTTCTCCTGCCATACACTGTAACAACTTTCATGCCAAAAATAAACCAAGTCAGTTCTGCAGTGTATTTCCACTGCAGAAAATTTTCAAATGAGAAATCTGATAGGTAAGTGACTTCAGAAACAAATGAGGGAACAAAAAATTACCTCAAATATATATATATATATATATATATATATATATATACACACACACACACACACACACACACACAAATAATATGGGGAGCTGATATTGGGGGGATGTTTTGAGAGTGATGATTGCAACAAGTGTGCAAATGTGGGCTGCATACAATTGATGTATGTGTGGATCATGAGGGGAGGTCTATGAGTACCCAATAAAATGATTCATTTAAAAAAAAAAAAAAAAGGGGAAGGAATGGGGCTGAGCCCTGGCGGTGTAAGTGGTTGAGTGTGGGACTGCAGCCCGCGGACTTGGCAGTTCAAATCCAGCGGCGGCTCTCAGGGGCAGCACTAGGTAGTGCCCACGACCACCAGAGGCAGTGATGGCCCCCACTCCCCCCCAAAAGGGGAAGGATTAAGAGGAGCTAATACCAAGGGCTCAAGCAGAAAATATTTGGAAATGAAGATGGCAACATGTGTACAAACATGCTTGATACAAATGATGTATTGAATGTTATAAGAGCTGTAAGGGCCCCCAATAAGATCATTGGGGAAAAAAAAAACAAGTAAAAAAAACCCAGGAAAAACAATATACACCTAAAAGGCACTTGTACACATTTACAACAAGACTTCCTTAAACAAGGGAGGTTTACTAAAGGCATAATAAACCAATGGACATTAATTGTGGAGAAGGACAAGAGAAAGATTAATTTCTTCAAAAACTCTGTGAAGTATCACTAACCGTCCTTTCACACTGTCCCTAACACATATCCCCCAGCCGCACACACAATTTGACACTCCAATTTTAAAAGCACAGTGGACCGACACTAACTGAAAGCCAACTGCTGACAGTAACAGAGGCGCTAACATTAACTCTTGATCTAGAGACGCCTAATCTGAGCTTGACCCTTTCCGAGAGCTGCTAACTCATCCGGTTCCTTTCTGTTCATCTCGCCCAGGTCCCAGCACTCCCTGTAGAGGAATGCTGCGGGTGGCGGATCAAAGACAGGCTGGTGTCCTACACACGGAACCAGACCCAATGCTACCAAGTCAACTCCCACTCCTGGTGTCTTTACATAGTGTTTCCAGGACTCAATCTCTTTTTTTTTTAATTAAATCATTTTATTGGGAGCTCGTACAACTCTAATCACAATCCACATATACATCCATTGTGTCAAGCACTTTTGTACATTTGTTTCCCTCATCGTTCTCAAAACGCTTGCTTTCTATTTAAGCCCCTGGTATCTGCTCATTTTTCCCCTCCCACCCCACCCCCCTTACCCCCATGAACCATTGATGATTTATAAATTATTATTATTTTGTCATCTTACACCATCTGAGTCTCCCTTCACCCACTTTTCCACTGTCCAACCCCCACGGAGGTTATTTGTAGATCCTTGCAATCTGTTCTCCCTTTCCACCCCACCTTCCCTCCACCCTCCCATTATCACCCTTCTCACCAATGGTTCTGAGGGGTTTTCTGTCTTGGATTCCCTGAGTTTCCAGTTCCTATCTGTACCAGTGTACATCCTCCAGTCCAGCCAGATTTGTAAGGCAGAACTGGGATTATGATGATGTGGGGAGAGGAAGCATTTAAGAACTAGAGAAACATTGTATGTTTCATCATTGCTACACTGCACCCTGACTGCCTCATCCCCTTACCGAGCTTTCTATAAGGGATATCCAGTTGCCTACAGATGGGCTTTGGATCCCCAATCTGCACTCCCCCTCATTCACAAGGTTATGATTTCTTGTTCTTTGATGCCTGATGCTTGATACCTGATCCCCTCAACACCCCGTGATGACCCAAGCTGCCATGCTTCTTCCTTGTGGGCTTTGTTGCTTCTCAGCTAGATGGCCGCTTGCTTCTCTTCAAGTCTTTAAGATCCCAGACTCTATATCCCCTGATAGCCAGGCACTTTCTCCGCCACTTTTACTTAGGCACCCGCTTTGGTGACACGCAATCTTGACACACAATCTCGAAAGACAGCCTCATCTTTCTCCCTGAGGGGCTGGTACACCCGAACTGCAGGTCTTGTAGTTAGCAGGCCAACAGCCAATAGCACTACTGGGGCTAAAACACAAATTATCAGGTCTAAAACACAAATGAGCCCCATTGCTACTCAGAGGGTTTTTTTTGGTGGGGGGGCATCACTGCTCTCTGGTGGTGGAGTAGGAGGCCCAACCCCACTGCTGGAATTGAACCTCCATCCCAGTGGGCCGCAGTCCCGCGCACAACCACTACGCAACCGGGGCTCAGGCCTCAGAGGGTTTTTAAGACCATAAATCTTGACAGGAGCTGACTCCCCTCTTTTGCCCAAGGAACCACTGGTCGGTTTGAGCCCAACACTTAACCCACTGTACCACCAAGATTTCTTGCTCCACTCTGAGGCACCATTTAATAAGTACATCTACAGAGATGTCTTTCTAAAAGTCTATTACAGAAGAAGATCACATTTACAAGATTTGTGATTGGGGAATAATTTACTCTAAAAAAATGTCACTTTCCTCCAGGGCTTCCATATCAGAGTCGCATACTGAACTGGTTGGAAACAGAAATTAGGAGTGTCCCACTCATGTTCTCTTTGTACAGAGGGATTTCTGAAATCTGGCCAGGGCACCGGCCCCGTAAAATGCAAGCTGATTAATAAACCGTTTAGTTACATGCATACAGAAAGGCATCTACTAAGTAAAATAAGCACAGGAATGTTTAAAGTTCAATGATAATGACTGCCATTTGGAATATTTTAAACGGAAATCACAAGATATAAAATCTCTGCCAAACATACACTGAGGTTCCTGCCTAAGATGACTCTTGAAAAGCCATATGCTAGCGTTGGTACGGTACCAAGTCTTTTCATCAAGGAAGATGCCGTCTAGTGCATATGTTAAGACAGCCGGCTAGCTGACATCCAGTTATGCTAATCAAATGGCTTAGCTCTAAGGCCTCTAAATACAAAACATACAGGCAGTCCCTGGGTTTTGAACTAAATCCATTCCTACGTTTACCTTTAAATTGAATTTGTAGCTAAGTATGAATAGTACCTACTGTTATTTAGCCCGCTCTAAGCCTTTTCAGTTACAGTGAAGTAAGGGCAGATGACTGCTTCGAAGTGGGTGGCTTACAGAACATTAAGGGACAAGTACGAGAATCTGATATTTGTAACCTGAGGATTGACTCTATTTTTAATGAGACAAAAAGTTACCTATCTGGTATTTTCTCCTAGGTTCCTTGCTTTGAGCTAAACTAATTTGAGACTAAAGATCTGTTCACTTGGTTTGGTCTTTCATGTCTGGTAGATGCTTGCCTGCTCTAGAAACCTCCTGCACAGCTGTCAAGCAAGTTGTCCATGGAAATGTCAGTAACGCTGGTTGCAAGGGTTGCAGAAACAATTCAGATGGTGGAAGAGGCAGCCATCCAAACAGAATTAAGAGTCAATCTGCAACAATGCAAAGTGATTACCAATCAATCCCTAAACTAAGTGTTTTCTACAATAGTAACTCTTTTTTCCCAGAAATAGATGACATACTGGGAAGTAAAGGGTAAAAAGAGAACTGGTTTGGAGGAACCAGGCAGGTGGGCCATGAAAGTAACCATCCTAGTTTATTGTTGCACCTTTTAGACAGTAGCAGTGACTCCACAAATGTTGAAGGGAAAAAAATTACCTAGAAAATATCAGTGCTATTTCTACAAAAATAAGAACATTGTTTACTTCCGTAAAAAGTGCCAGCAAAGGGCTGAGCCCCAGTGGCGTAGTGGTTGTGTGCAAGACTGCAGCCCACTGGGTTGGAGGTTCAAATCCAGCAGTAAGGCTGGGCCTCCTACTCCTACCACCAGAGGGCAGTGATGCCCCAAAAACCAAAAAAAAAAAAAATGCCAGCAAAGAGAGAATGGAGTGCATCCTGGCTCACCACGCCTTCAGGACAATATTCCCACTAAGAACAGCCAATGCACAGAGAGGATGATAAGGGCACAGAGAGGATGATAAGGTTGGCTCTACTATAAAATACGGCTTCCCTCGCTGACCCAAGGCCCTTCAGGGTCAACAATGGAGAAACAGGGTCAGGATTATAGCATATTTGACCCAACCACACCACGGCCAAACATGAAGGGTGTGCAACAGAGCATGGAGTTCCCGAGGGAGTGCCAAGGATACACTTTGGGGCTAGTGTGTGGCACCCCATCCAACTCAACTGGGGGGCACTCCTGGAGGTCAACGAACAGACCATGAACTAGTTACAGGTTTTTATATTGTTACAATTTTAATTTTTTTACTCATATACACACATTATATATATATATATATTTATATATATATATAAAAAAACATTGGGGTCTTTTTTATCCTTATTTTCCTTTCTTTGGTTGCTTCATCTTAGGATGCCTTTTTTTTGGGGGGGGGGGGTAACATATTGTTATCTCTGCAGGTTTATCTAAATAAGATAGGCCGGGTGAATAGTCTGGAGGTGAAAATGACAGGACTGATGGTTCCAGGGGGGACATGGGAGATAGGGAGGAGAGGAAAAGGAGGTGGTGTTGACTGGCCCTGGGATAAGGGAACAAGTGAATCAAAATCAGTGACAAAGTGGATGTGAGAGGTCTGATAGGGATTGATCAAGAGTAATGTAACAGAAAGAAAATACTGAAACCCAAATGGAGACTGAGTATGATAGTGGGACAAGAGGAAAGTAAAAGGAAATAGAGGAAAGAAATTGGGGGTAAAGGCATTTATAGAGGTCTAAATACAGGCAGGTACATAGGTCAATATACTTATACACAACGGGAAAATAGATCAACGTCCATATACTTATAGGGTTAGTATTAGGACAGCAGATGGGCATTGACCTCCACTCAAGCACTCAGTGCAAGAATATTTCGTTCTGTTAAATTGGCATTCCATAATGCTCACCTTTCTGACACAATCACTGAAGATAAATGTGTGTATAAGCAAAGGTGTTGAAGAAAGCTGATGGTGCCCAGCTATCAAAAGATGTAGTGTCGGGGGTCTTAAAGGCTTGAAAGTAAACAAGCACAAGTGTCCATCTAGCTCAGAAGCAACAAACCCCACATGGAAGAAGCACACCAGCCTGTGGGACCACAAGATGTCAAAGGTATCCCTTTGACGTATCAGACATCAAAGAACTAAAAATTATATCATTATAAATGAGGGGGAGTACAGATTGGGGACCCAAAGCCTATCAATAGGTGAAGCGACATCCCCTTACAGAGGGGTTGCAGGGAGGAGATGGGCCAGACAAGGTATAGTATAGTGTAGTAAAAATGAAATATGCAACTTTCCTCTAGTTCTCAAATGCTTCTTCCCACCATCATGATCCCAATTTTACCTGACAAATCCAGCTAAACCAGGGGATGTACACCGGAGCCGGACATATGGGGAAATTAGGATAGATGATCCCTTCAGAACCAGTGGTGGGAGTGGTGATACTGGGAGGATGGGGGAATAAAAAGGGGGTACCAATTTTAGGGATCTACATATAACCTCCTCTCTGTGGTGTGGACAATAGGGAAGTGAGTGAATGGATACATTGGACAGTGTACGATATGAAAAAGTAATAACAATTCATAAATTATTAAGGGTTCATGGGGGAGGGAGAGTATGGAGGAAAGGGGCATATGGGGAGCTGGTCCTGGAGGCCTATGTGGAGGGAGGATGTTTTGAGAGTGATGATGGCAACAAGTGTGCTAATGTGGTCTGCATAAATTGATGTAGGTATTGAGCATGATGGGAGTTGTATGTGCCCCCAATAAAATGATTTATAAAAAAAAAAAAAAAAAAAGGGAGGGCTGAGCCCTGGTGGCATAAGTGGTTGAGTGCAGGACTGTGGCCACAGGCTTGGCAGTTCAGATCCAGCGACAGCTCTCAGAGCAGCGCTGGGTAGCTCCCACGACCACCAGAGGCAGTGATGCCCTTCCTCCCACCCCCCCAAAAAAAGGGGAGGGGGAAAGAGGAGCTTATACTAAGGATTCAAGTAGAAAGTATTTGGAAATGAAGATGGCAAATATGTACAAATATGCTTGATACAAATGATGCATGAACTGTTTTAAGCGCTGTAAGAGTCCCCAATAAAATCATTGTAAAAAGTAAAAGTGGCAGCAAAATCTAGACAAACTCTCAAAGAGGTTTGGGAAAATAGCCACCAGACTCTTAACTACCTCTGTATTCATCTGTGCTCTCTGGCACCGCTAAAGGCAGGTTCCTTTGTTTTAATCCGAGAACAGGGAAGTGGGAAAGTGGCACCTAGTTCATGCCCCCAAATGCTTTCAGAGTTAACCTGTTAGTTCACAGAGTAAGAGAGCGATGAGGTTGGTTTGGCCACTTCGTGCACGAATAATGAAATGGCGTCGTGTCCCTTACCCTGACAACTTGCCGGGTACTTGTGATGAAGGCTTTCCTGATACTCAGCTCAGCTGCATCGAGGTTGAATTTTCTAGGATTTGCTTCAACGATGCGTGGTCAAAGAGTTAAGGCAAAGCAATTCCATCGGTAAAAGTTTAGCAAACAATATCCTATTAAATAGTAACATTTTCTTGTAGGCAACAAAATTTGGCCCATGTTTTCTGGAAAGTCGAACGCTAATTGTTCTCAAACCCACCAGTCATGTGGGGGCTCTGACGTCCCGTGGCAGAGCTGAGCTGGCAGTCTAAGGACCCCAGTCCCTGAAGAGGGGGTCAAGTACCACCGCTGAATTGGCCCTGCCTTGTGCCTTTAAGTCAGCCCTTTGAGACTCTGGGCCCCCTTTTCCCGTAAGAATGTGTGCAAACCTTTTTTACACTCCTCATTCTGAACCCTTTCCCCTGATACCAACAAGTTAACCCTACTGTACTAACTCTACAGGGATCAAGGTCAGGGGACCCACTGTCCCTCACATACTCCCTAGGCGGTCTCTAGTTTTCTCTCTCTCGGTCGGGACACACATAGCTGTATTATCCTGATTAATGTTGCCCAATGAGGCCCAAAGGCCCAGAGGACTGCAGGGCCTTAACAAGATCATCGCACTCACTAACAAAATGCTGGGCATGCAGCCCACTCAGGACCTATTTGTTGATGGGTGAATATCTGTTGAAATTGTTTGGTCTTTATCTGACATTGTTTCCCTCTCTCCTCCAATCTTTTATCCTTTCCTCTTGCTGCAAGGGACGCTACCTTTCCCTGTACCTGTGACTTCTCATCCTGCTCCCCTACCCCCCGCCCCCCTGTGTCTTGTCTCGCAAGCTTTAGGAACTGCATCTGTCTTTTAATAACTTAGAAGTACCTGGGCCTGATCCGGAGCCACACTGGGTACAACACAACGAAATACTGTGCGGCCCTGCTCCAGCCTCACAAAGGTTCTACGTGAGCCCATTGTTGCAGCCACTGTGTCTGTCAATCCATCGTCTGTGGCATGCTTGTGTGAGAGCATAGTTACTGCTTCTCTGAACAGATTAAAGTTGTACAAAAAAGCACAACCCTACAAATTAACTAAAGGGCCCGTTGCATTCCAACTTATTAATATGCTGACATAGACGTCCTAAGACAGCTTTTCTCTATTGGAGAAGTAGATAGGGGGAGTGGGGGTGGGGTGGAAGAACCACCTCTGGTACACAGCTAGCTGGTCTTTTATAAATCATGACCGATAAAAATTGTGTATTTAACATATCAGCTGCCTATGCACATACCTGTACTCACTACAGAATGATTCTGACAAAAGCCAATTTCCTTGATGTCTTCTCCCACTTAAGAGGGAAAAAAGAAATTAAAAAAAAAAAAAGCAAACTGAAAATATGCAAATTTTCCATCAAAAGTTTTGAGGCGATTTCTAGGTCCTATCATCCTGCTTTACCATTCTCTGGTTGGTCAGTCAGACCAGTGGACTTACTGAACATGAATTCATTAGCGCAGCGGTTCTCAACCTATGGTTTGCGACCCCTTTAGGGGCTAAACGACCCTTTCACAGAGGTCGCCCTATTTATAACAATAGCAAAAGTATAATTATGAAGTAGCAATAAAAGTAATTTGATGGTTGGGGGTCACCGCAACCTGAGGAACTGTATTAAAAGGTCACAGCATTAAGAAGGTTGAGAAACACTGCATTAGCATATTGGATCTGCTTTTCCTAAAGGCAGTTTCATAGAATAAGGTATTTTTACACTGGAAATTGGCAAGGTTACACATTTTTCAAACCTGAAATCAGAAGATTCCTTAGGCTTGCTAGTATTTAGAACTGGCAGCTATTACTTTTGTAGGTGCTTGCTGTGCGAGCCAGGAATTCTCTATGGCCTTCACAGGGAGGAACCCTGGGGGCGGCGTGCACACACGCTGTGTTGGCCTTCAATATGCACGGGTGGCAGTTGGAAACTGCGGAGCAGCTCCTCAGGAGGAAGGCTGGGCTTTCAACTCTGGTGACAGTCACAGATTTGGAAGCCCACTGGGGTTGCTCTGAGTCTGCACTGCCTGAATGGCAGGGAATTTGGTTGTGGCTTTTAACAGATTTAATTCTCACAACAATAACCCTCAGAACGAGATACAGCCTTTCTCTTTCTACCCAACTGAAGCCTGACAGGTTTAAAAAAATGCACCTACAGCCACACAGTTAGTAATTGGGGGTAATGGAACTGGAAGGCCAGCCACGGG
>PVJH01038075.1:0-17432 GCA_004026705.1 Nesogale talazaci | reverse complement strand
CTCAAACTACCTGGTGCTTGTAGAACCCTGTGTATTTGTTCGTTCAACAAATGATTCTTAAAGAACTGCCATGCTCACATGTAATTAGGTTAATCATTCCATCTCGCTTTTGACCCATTTTAAAGTGGTTCCAATATTTAGCATTGTCTGCCTTTTTCTCAACTGAGGTTTTCCTTTGTTTTATTTTTTTCATGATTGTTGGGGTTTTGTTTTTTTTGCTTGTCTGTTTCCTTGTTTTGTTTCGTAGGCTTTTCTGAAAGTAAAATTCAGGATTGGTAAATTTATAAAGATAGCGACTGGATTAATAAGGGCGTGGCATGGGGAGGTGGGGAGAAAAATGGGAGCTAAGAATGACAAAAGAACAAAACATACTCTAAAATTGATTGTCTAAAATCGATTGTCTAAAATCAATTGTCTAAAATTGATTGTCTAAACTTGATTGTCTAAACTTGATTGTCTAAAATTGATTGTCTAAAATCGATTGTCTAAAATTGATTGTCTAAAATTGATTGTGGTGATGAATGCACAACTCTTCACAATATGACAGAACTACTGAATTATATGATATGTGAATTATGTGCCAATAATTCTTTTTTAAAGAACTATAATGCCATGTTCTAGAGTCTTGGAACATATTGGTCAACAACAACAACAAAAAAGCATCTCAGCCTTTGTGAAGATTTTAAACATAAGTAAATTGCGTAGTGTTGCAAAATTATCAATGGAATGGGGAAATAGAATATAGTAGAATCTGGCTTTCTGTGAAAGGGCAGCTATGAATTATTTAGGCATTGCCAATCATATTGCCAGACAAAAACAAAGCCCAAGCCCAGTGACCCCCATGTCCACTCCAACTCATAGCTGCCCTACCAGACAGCATAGAACTGTCCTATGGGACTTTAAAAGTTGTAGGAAATCATTAAAGAAACAGGCTACTGCTTTCTTTTCCCACAAAGCTGCTGGTGGATTTACACCACAGTTTTTGGGTTAGCAGATGAGCTCTTTAACCACCATAGCTAATAGATACATAACTCAGTGTGATTGGATGCTAATCAAACTTTCTAAGAATAGATTAGAGGTCAGATGTTCCATAGCCACAGTTTCTCAAACTCGACATAAAGTAAGCAGAATCTGGAATTCAAAAGGGTTGCCAATTTTAAATAGAATTATCAAGGTGGGCCTAGTTGAGAAGGTAAACTGTGACCAAAGCCTTGAAAAAATTGAGCCCACACTCAACCCACTGTAAAATAATACCTTCTTATTCACCCACCCTATTTACTCCTGGAATCTTTTAATAGGTGATTGACGATGCAATTTTAGAGTCAGAAAGCAGCGATACTATTTTCAAATCAATAATAAATATCATAAGGGCTTTGTGGCCCTGTATCTTACAGAGCTAGGAAGAAAAGAAAGGGAGGATGAAACAAAGAAACAGTTGAGCTTCAAGTCGTCCTCAGAGCAAAGTCAATCCATGTTCTCAAGACCTAAGCCTGTGAATGGCAATGGTGGTGGTGGTGGTGGTGGTGGTGGTGGTAGTGGTGATGAAATCATTTTTATTTAATTTCAAATAGAATTTTCTTATAACGCAGCTTGTGTTAATTACTCCGTTCATATGTACCCTTTCTTGTTGCACAAAATTTGTGGGGGGTTGCACAAAATTTGTGGGGGGTTGTCAGGAAAGCCAAAAAAAACATGTTTACTATGAAAGGATAGCATAAGCAAGTGCTATAAGCCAAGCCAGCTGCCAGGCAGTCAATCCCAGCACTTGGCGCCCCCGTGTGTGTGCAGATGGAATTGTGCCCTCTGTTTTCAGCGGCTGATTTTTCAAAAGCACCTCACCACACTTTTTATCCAGGTGAAAGGGTGAATCTCCACCCCCCCACCCCCCCACCTCTCTGTTACCAGCCAAATGAGTTACCTGTCTGCACCACTCGGGGACCTCAGAAGGGTTATTTATAGGGAAAAACTAAAACGAGGTAAGATTGTTGTCATTAACCCACACAGTGACCCACCCTATGTGCCCCAGAACAAAACCCTGACTGGTCCTGCATCATCCGCAGAATTTGTTCTCTGTTTGGGCACCATGTGAGAGCCACTGTGTCAATCAATCTTCACCAGGGTCTTCCTCTGCTTCACTGGCCTTGTCCAGAGACTAGTCTCTCCTGACAGCATGTTCAAAGTATGTGACACAATGACCGACCATCCTTGCTTCTAAGAAATGCTGTGGCCATACTTCTTCCAAGACAGCTTTGTTTGTCCTTTTAGCAGTGCATGGTATGTTTAACATTCTTCTCAAGCACCACAATTCAAATGAATAGATTCTTCTTCGGTCTTCTTTACTCCATGTCCCACTTTCACATACGCACAAGGCCATTGAAAACACCGTAACTTGGGTCAGGCACACCTTAGTCCTCAAAGAAACACTGTTGCTTTTCAGTACTCTACAGAGGTCTTGTGCAGCAGATGTACCCAATGAAATATGTCATCTGTTGTCTTGACTGCTGTTTCTATGACCATTTGCTGTGGATCAAGCAAGATGAAATTTTGACAACTTCTATCTTTTCTCCACTTACCATGATGTTACCCATTGGTCTGATTATGAAGCTTTTGGTTCTTTACATTAAATTATAATCCATACCGAAGGCTACCATCCTTAATCGCTGTCAACAAATGTTTGCGTTTTCACTTTCAGCAAACAAGTTTGTGTCATCTGCATATCATAGGTAGTTAGTAAGCCTTCCTCCAATCCTGATGGCTTGTTCCTATTCATATAATCCAGTTTTGATGAATATTTATTGTAGCTTATTTGCTCAATGTACACAGGATGTACAACTCTCCTAATTTTAAGCTATGCAGTATTGCCTTGTTCTGTTTGCATGACTGCCTCTTGATCCATAAACAGGTTCCATATGAACACAAATAAACGTTCGGAAATCCCCATTCTTCTCAAGGCTGTTTGTAATTCATTATGGGCCACACAGTTGAATGCCTTAGCAATGAACCAGAAACATCTTTCTGATAGTCACTGCTTTCAACCAAGATCCATCTCACATCTGCAATGGTATCCCTGGTCCCACATCCTCTTCTCAATCTAGCCTGAACCTCTGGCAGCTCCCTGTCAACGTACTGCTGGAACCAATATTGAACAATCTTCAGTAAAATCTTACTTTTAAATGATATTAATGATATTGTTCTATAATTTGAGCATTCTGTTTGGGACACCTTTCTGGGGACTGGGTACAAATATGGATCTTTTCCAGTCAATTGCCCAAATAGCTGTCTTCCAAACTTCCTGGCATAGATTAGTGACTGCTTCCAGTGCTTCATCGGCTCATTGAAACATCACGTTTGGTATTCCATCCTGTTCTGGAGCCTTGTCTTGGCTAAGGCTTTCAAGGCAGCTTGGACTTCTTTCTTCAATACTGTGTTAGTCCAGGTAGAAGAGAGGAACAAATTCAAGGACACGCATATCGATATAAGGAAAGGGTTTATATACAAAAGGAATGGGACATGGAGAAAGCATCCCAGCCCAGTCCAGTTCAAAGTCATAAGTCCAAAATTAACCCATATGCCCGAAATCAGTCTATAAAGTCTTCTTCCGACTCACGAAGTCACAGGACAGTGGGTGCAGAATCCCGGTGCTGGCAGGTCACCTCGCCTCCAGGGCTCAGGGTCCATCAACAGTAGAAGCAACTCATCACTGGCAGAGGTCTCTATCTGGCTGGCCCAGCTTCAGAGGTCTGGCTCCATCAGGGCAAAGCCTGTGGTCTCTCCGCCTGCTCCTCCAGCTTCTCGAATGCTGCCAGCTTGTCTTGTCTGTGATTAATCATCTCTCTAACTCCCAACAACTGGGGAAAACAGCTTCTCATCTTCACGAGGGAAATATCGCGAGATTTCCCAGGAGTCTCAGGTGAAAGCTATTCCCACACAGAGGCCTCATTGGCTATTCAATGGCTACCTCCAGATTAACAGGCTAGACTCCATCCCTACATTTCAATCATAAAATTAACATAAGTACATGACTGTCACAAATACTATTGGTGGAGTGTAGATTTCTTCCTTCAATACCATTGGTTCTTGCTCCTAAGTTCTTCTTAAGGTTAGCAAGCAGAAGCAATTCAGAACATCAAAAGCTGCTGTCCTCTCAAGCCTTGTCCTACATCTTCACCAGCTTAACCTGTGCTTTGGGCCCCATGGAATTCTTCAGCGCCAGGATGCATGCCAGGAGTCTTAATGGTATGTAGACGATGCACAGATCTGCTAAGAGCAAGGTCAGCAGTTTAAGTCCACCAATTGTTTCATAAGAGAAAGAGGAGGTTTTGTGCTCCCGTAAAGCTTTACATCCTCGGGCTGAGCCCCAGTGGCATAATGGTTGTGCACGCGACTGCGGCCCACTGGGACGGAGGTTCAATTCCAGCAGCGGCTCCACAGGAGCAAAGGCTGGGCCTCCTACTCCCACCACCAGAGGGCAGTGATGCCAAAAAAAACCACAAAAGATTTGCATCCTCCTAAACCCAGAGAAGCAGTTCTCTGTTTCGTAGGGACTCATCACTGTGAGTGAGAATCAACTTTATGGCAGTGACCCAGAATGTGTGATGCCCCCTGTGATAGTTCGGGATGACTAGAGAAACAAATCTCGAGACACTCATATATGTATAGGAAATAGCATTACATAAAGAGTAATTGGATATTAAGAACACATCCCAGCCCAATCCAGATTAAGTCCATAACTCTGATTTTAATCCATATGTCTGATTCTAGTCTATAAAGTCCTTTTCAGCCTCACACAACATATGCATTGACACCAAATACAGGAAGACCACAGGCCAGTGGGTGGAAAATCTTGTGGGGATTTGGTGGCGGTGGAAGCATTTCAGGGCTGGCCTGGATCTCCATGTGTTTCCTCCAGCTCCAGGCTCTGGCTCCATCAGAATAGCTCCATGTGGCTTCTCAACAGGAATGTATAGCAGAGAGAGAGTGTCTCCTGCCTCCAGGGAAGACTGAAGTTCCCTGACTGCTCACAAAAAGGCCTTGCCCAAACAGAGGCCTCATTGGCTATGAACTGATTGACAGGCTAGACTCCACTCCTTAGCAAGTTGACAGGAGATTATGTAACTGTCACACTTCCCCTTCCACAGGGTGTCCCCTTTTTGTTGGAAATGGCCACCACCCACCCCTTTCCACTTAGGCAACTGTGATTACACTTGTGTGGAAAGGTCCCTCCGCTAATTCAGTCCCTTCCTTGTCTTAGGTGTTTTTATAGCCAGAATCTCTTCTGTCTAACTGTTCAGCTTTTAGTCTATTGCATTCATTTGCATGAAGAATTGCATCTGTCTCTAACTGATGTTTCATGGGGGCAAAAATCTCTTGTATTTTTGGTCTTATTTCATTCTTGGCTGCCAGCAGTCCTGGCTATCAATGGCACACTCCACTATTTATCTGTTCGGTGCATGAGGCCTCCCAAGAGTCAAAGAGAGAAGTATGGTAAGTTAAAATGCAGCTCACTCTTGAATAACATGGATCTGAATTTTTTTTCCTGTTGCTCTGTTTGTGCCCTCAAGTGTGCTGAGACTCCTTTAGGTCCCTTGTAACACTAATCCTCTCTGTGATAGCAGTTCTAAGGGACTCAGCATTTCAAAGATCCACCTCAATGGCTGAAGGGAAAAAAAGTTGTGCATAAGGGGACCCACCCTCCTCAAACCCATGTTATTTACAGTCAGCTGTATCTACAAAGTCTATTCACCTCAGAGCTTTCAGACATGTTATCAAGAGAGACCAGGCCCTGGAAAACACATCATGCTTGGTACAGTAGAGGACCAGCCCCAAAATAAGACCCTGAAGGTGTTGGATAGGCATGGTTGCTACTCCAATGAGCTCAAATAGTGTAACAATTGTGAGGATGTCGCAAAACCAAGCGGCATTGTTTTTTTGTATATAGGCTTCTTGGTTGTTTTTTTTTTTGTCACTGTGAGTTGGAGTTGACCAAAAGGCACTCAACAACATTGATTGATTAATTAATTAGTTGAAGCACGTTTTCTAAAGAAAAACATGGTTTTTCACATGTTTTGAGTTTTGAGCTAAATTTTTCTCTCATGGATCCTCAGAAAGGGAACATTGTGTGAATTGATGGGCAATATTTGTAATGTTGATGTAAAGACACATTTAAAAAAACTGTTCCTCCCCATGTCTCTCATTTGTTGCTATCGTTCCTGTTGGTGTTAAGTGCCACGATGTTGGTTCTGACCCATGGGGACCCTGTGCACAATAGAACAAAGCACTGTCCGGTCTGATGCAATCCTCATGGTTCCTCAAGGAGACGGATTGGCATAGTGGCGGCAACAATGAGTTCAGGCAGAGTAATGATTGTGAATGCCTCTCACTACAGCCCTCTAAAAACATGGCAAACCACAATTCTTCAGGGGCGAAACAGTGTGATGTAAGAAAACACTTCTCTCAGGTTCTTCTTTCATGCAAAAGTAAAATGGAATGAGAGCAACTCTGGGGCAACTAGCCCTTTGAATTCTTCCTCTATAAAGATGTTTTCTAAACAAGACTGGACTGGAGAGTTGAGAGTTGAAGGTTACATGGTCTTTGAAATCCTATCCAAATTCATTCCTTGACAATCAGCCAGGAGGAGTAAAATCATTCGATTGGAGGAGGACCAAGCATGCATGCAGCTGAAGCAAGAAGGCCTAACCAGTCCAATCCTTGGTTAGAGATGACCATGGCTCATGCCTCCCTCTTGTGGCTCTTTTGAGTACACTAGCCTATTCCCCGGAGCCCAGTGAGTCAACTGAGCAATTAAATTCCTCAAGTCCAGGAAAGGAAGTAGCTGCAATTTCTCAAGGGAATTTTTTTAAAAAATCAATAATGATCCATGGAGCTTTTTATCAAAAATGCAATGATCAATATTTTGAAAGCTCATCAGTTGACTTTGAGCTAGTGAAGGAAGTTATGCAAATATTTCAGAAGTTTGCACTTGTCTTGACCATCACCAGCCCTTAATCGTATTGCTTTTCTTTTTCACCTGTGCAGTTCTTCAAGTCGTACGTCCTTAGACCTTTACATTCTGAGGGGCACAGCAAGGCAAAATCTCAAGGAGGAAGAAATCAATAGAACCAGAAGTGCTCATCCTACAAATGTTTATTGCATGCTTGCCACTTTACAGTTGCAAAGTGACCTAAGAAATGATCCTTGTGTGAAAATATTGCCTATCACATAAGAGGGGACTTGTGTATAAAGAATGACATTGAAGTTTGGGTAAATGCCCAGGGGAGCAGTGGGACAAGGGCTGGGGGTGGGTGAAATACCTATGCTCTTCTCTTTAGGACAGAGGAACTAGCCAGAGCTAAGTGACAGGGGATAGTTGATGACCTGCTCCTTCTGAACCCGTACATTCTAGCCCCAATGACCACTCCTACCAAGTCCATTCCAAGTCCATTCCAACCCTCAAGCAGCAGGTAGAACCACTCTGCAGCGTTTCCCAGACTGTGCATCTTTACCAGAGCAGACAGCCTCTCTCCTCTCTTCCTCTGAGCAGCGGGTGCGTTGGAATGGCCAGTCTCATATTCCACTGGGATTCATAGTGACTCTGTTGCACAGAGCAGAGCTGCTTCCTGTGGGCTTCTGAGTCCATCCCTCTTTATGGGAGCAGAACGTTTCTGGTGGTTTGAAACTATACACCTTGTGGTTGAGCCACCCAACACGCAGCCTACGACATCATCAGAGAGACGTGCCCAATGTCCTCTTGTCTGAGCTGAGTTTTTCAGCACATTTAATGCAGTTTTTGTGGTGAAATTAGGTGCCTCAGCTGATTTTGGGGTCACCTGTACTCAAGTATATATAACCCCATGTGCAGCACAGCACTGTTCACAGTGGCTCTCTCTCTCCATTCTTCTTCCAAGACAGGTTTGTTTGTCCATGATCCTTTCAATACCCTTCACCAGCGCCATAATCCAAACACATCCATTCATCTGCAGTCGTCCTTCTTCAATGGCCAACTTTCACTGCATATAAAGTGGTTGGAGGTAGCAGGGGCTTAGGTAAGGGGCAATTTTGACCTCAAAATAACTATAAATTATTAAGAAATAATTCTGAGAAAAAAATTACTTTCTATGAGTCCCAAGAGGGAACAATTGTTTTGTTTTGTTTTGTTCATGGTAGAAATAAGAAACTTTTAATTAAAATACTAAAATGATACTATTTTAAGTGTATACGGTAAACACCGATGCAAAAAAATTTTTAATCACTTTATTGGAGGTTTGTACAACTCTTTTCACAATCCAAATATATACCCATTGTGTCAAACAAAATTGTACATTTGTTTCCATCATCATGCTCAAAACATTTTCTTTATACTTGAGTCCTTGGTATCAGCTCCTCATTTTCCCCTCCCTCCCCACTACCCTGCCCTCATGAACGCTTAATACTTTATAATTTATTACTATTTTGTCATGTCTTAAACTGTCTAACACCTCCCTTCACCCACTTTTCTGTTGTCCCAGACAGGGGGTTATATGTAGATCCTTGTAATCAGTTCCCTCTGTCCACTCCACCATTCCTTTACCCCCTTGGTATCGCTACTCTCATTTTTGGTCCTGAAGGGTTCATCTGTCCTGGATTCCCTGTGTTTCCAGTTCCTATCTGTACCAATGTACACCCTTTGGTCTAGCCAGATTTGTAAGGTAGAAATGGGATCATGATAGTGAAGGGGTAGGAAGCATTCAAGAAGTAAATTTGTATATTTCATCTTTGCTACACTGCATCCTGATTGGCTCATCTCCCCCTCATGACTCTTCTGTAAGGGGATATGCAGTTGCTTACAGATGGGCTTTGGGTCCCCACTCCACACTTCCCCTCATTCATGATGATATGATTTTTTTTTTGTCCTTTGATGCCCGGTACCTCTTCCCATCAGCACCTCAAGATCACACAGACTGGTGTGCTTCATCTATGTGAACTTTGTTGCTTCTCAGCTAGATGGTCACTTTTTTATCTTCAAGCCTTTAAGACCCAGATGCTATATCTTTCAATAGCCAGACACCACCAGTTTTCTTCACCACATTTGCTTATGAATCCGCTTTGTCTTCAGTGATCATGTCGGAAAGGTGAACATCATGGAATGCCAGTTTATTAAAGCAAAGTGTTCTTGTCTTGAGGGAATACTTAACTGGAGACCCAATGTCTATCTGCTTTCTTAATACTAACCCCATAACTATATGCACAGAGATCTATTTCCCCATATCCTATATAAATATATTTACATATGTGCATACCTGTAATCTAAACCTCTAAAAATGCCCTTTACCTCCTGGCTCTTCCCTCTATTTCCTTTTATGTTCCTCTTGCTGAGGGAATGATTTTTGAAAGAGGAAGCATTGAAGTTGGATTTTTAAGGAGGTCCAAAATGAAAGCAGAAAAGGACTGAGGGCCAGGAATCCATGTAGACAGGAAAGTGCCAACTCAGGGAAAGAAAGATTGTTCAACTAAGGCCACATGGATGTTAGCTTGGGCGGTAGATGCCCTTCAACATTTAGAATGGATTTGGTAGGTAGAAGGAAGCGACTGGAAAGTTTTCAACTAAAGAGGGATGTAATGTGCGCTGTCCATGGAGAGAGTTAGGAAAACAAAATCCATCCTTTTCTGATCCCTCAATAAAATGATTTTTTAAAAATCTATCCTTTTCAGATGGATTAACTGAGGACAAGAAAAAAGCATGTGTGCCACAGTCCTATGAAGTGTCCAGTGACTCCTCATAGCCCGTGTTTTTTTTTTTTCATTCAGAACAAAAGGTTGCTGTGAAGTCCATTCCAGCTCCTGGCCACCTCTCACATTCGTCAACCCTCACCGTCCTCACAAGAATTTTTGATGGCTGGTAATTAATTTTAAAGAGTGTTATTATAGTTTGGGTGAAAGTTGACTGAGCAAACTAGTTTTCCATTCGATGCTGTAGCCGCCTTTTGGTTCCTGGCATTGGTTGCCATTCCCTCAATCTGACCGCACTTCCCCACTTCCTCCCGGCTTCCTGGCTTCCATTGGTCCTTCTCTCCAACTCTTCCAGCCTTCGAAACTTTAAGGAAAATGTCGCCTTGTTCAAGAATTGCTTGTGCTGAGGGGACACTTCTCCCCAGTGTCACTGTTCACTTTATTAAAAAAAAAAATACTTCACAGTCATCTACTTGATTCCATGAAACCATCAGTCTCTCTGTGGGAGTAATATGAGGCTTTCTAATGTCATCACCATTGACAGTCTCAGAAACCCCCAGGGCCAGCTCTATCCTATCCACTAGGGTGAGTCAAAATGGACCCAATGGCAGTGAGTTTGGTTTGGTTTAACTACCCACCACAACAGAATGTAGCACATAGTCTTTGTGGACCATGTACTGCCAATTGACCTAGATGTCCCCCAGGACTGTGGCTTTAAATTCCCAAGCCTCGTGATTCATTCCCTCGTGGCATTAGGCTATGACTAAAAAGCTTTCATAACTTTAGCCCCTGGAACAAATACACATTTAGAAATGCCCTCTGTCAAACTATGTGGTTGCCCTCCCATTTGCCTTCCCAGATATATTTAGCTTGCCACAAAATCATATGTTTAGCTTGCATGTCTATCTATGTATCTACGCACAGATGTTGTTTGTTATTATCTTTACATGATTCTATGCATATTATGATAGCATTTACATTTGTTGCCTTACCTTATGAGCCCTGGTATCACTGATATTGTCTTTGCTATTGGTTATGTGATGCTGCCCTCCCCCTTATTAAATATTGCCTTTCCCTTCATCCAAGTTAATATACAAGTGTCTACTCTCCAGTCACTGGATTATCTTCTTTTTCTCTCCCCTCCCTGTTAACTATCAAAGGATGTCTCTGTGTGGAGGCTCTTTCTGGATGTGTTATAATAGTAATCTCATATGATGTTTGTCCTCTTAGAATCTGTTCTCTTCATTCAGTGTCCATCCATGTTTCATCAATGTTTTCTTATTGTTGGACATCGTCTAGTATCCCATTGTGCATATACACCATAGTTTGCTGGTCCACTCATCCACTGATGGGTACGTAGGTTGCTTCCATCTTCTTTCTATTGTGAATAATGCTGTGATGTGCATATGTCTATTAATGAGTATGATTTCTCTAGCAGTGGGATTGCTGGATCATAAGGTGTCCCATGGTCAGCTTCTGAAGGAAGTGCCACCTTGTGTTCCACAGTGCTTGCAGCACTGTAGAGTACCATTCTCTCCACCTCCTGGCCTGCATTTGCTGTGTTCAGTGGTTTACTGGTGTTGTTTAAGTTTGCTAGGACGGTTGGATGAAATGACCTCTCATTGTTTCTCTGACTTGTATCTTAAAGCTAATGATTACAGGGATAGGTTCATGTAAAATTTCCCTACTGTCATGTGTTCTTCCATTGAATCTATTCCTATGTCCTCTGCCTATTTTTTTTATTACATTGTCTTTTTGTTGTGGAGGTATTGAAGTTTTCTGTAGATTTTAATTCAAGAGATTGGTCTATTTTCAGACTTGTCTTACAGATAGAAGTTTGCCAAAAAAATTTTCCCAGTCTGTTTCTTTGTATTTTCCCTCTCCCACCCCCACCCCCTATCATTTTGATGGGTTTAAGTGTGATTTTTAAGAAAGATTCCAGGCATCACACTTGTCTTCTGCTTTTTGTGCATCTTCAGTTATGTCTGAGAGATCACATAGACCATAAACCCCTATTCCCACTGGCATGGAGTAAACTCTGACTCAGAGCACACTACAGGTCAGAACAGAATTATTCCTCTGGGTTTTTAAGGCTGTATGGGAACAGGAAGCCTTATCTTTTCCCCAAGAAACAACTGATGGAGGAGAATAGCCGAGCAGTCCAGCACAGAGAACACTATATCACACGGCCTCCTCATCTCATAAACTATCTCCTTGGGTTCTTTGAGGACTGGTAAAGTCTTAGATTTTACATTTACATCAGTCCCTTGTGGACTAGTGTTTGTATATGGTCTGAACTGTGGATTCTCTTTGACAGTCTGCAAATGGACATCCAGTTCTCTCTGCACTATTTAGTTTAAAAGATTCTTTTTTCCCTTTATTTAATGCACTTTGGCATTTTGTTAAAGATCAGCCGTCCATAGTTCTGGGTCCCCAGGTCTATTCCATTGGCCTGTGTCTGTTGTTTTACCAGGACCCAGCTACATAGAATACTGTGGATGTGTAGAAAGATTGCAAGTCAAGGAGTCTGAGGCCCCCACAATGTTCTTCATCTTCAGTCGTGCTTTGCTTTGCTTCAGAGTCCTCGTGGTACTGCCGGGTAAGCACGGGGCTGCCAACTACAAGGTCAGTGGTTCATATCCAGCAGTCAGATTATGGGGGAAAGATGAGGCTATCTGCTCCTATAAAGCTTAAACGCCTCTGAAACCCTATGGGGTGTCACAAGGAGTTGCTCCCTCATAAAGGTAGCAGTCCAGTGTCTCCCCCACTGTACAGAAGCAGGACACATGGGTGATGTGGAGCTGATTGAGGCTTCACCAGAGACACAGTCATAGGAACAGAGCGGGGCAAGTGCAAGCACTAACTCTCCAGCTCCTTTTTTGTTTTCAAGTCTTAATAATTATTAATATGCAACATATGAAGACATGTGCTAGCAAGATGGGGAGAAAAATCCTTCATAATTATAAAAATGTGGGCTTTGTTTTCTCTAAAAAGCCGCTATAAGGATTTCAAAAATTTATTTCTGCCTTGTTCTTTTATTTCAAAAACTTCTTTAGTAATGAATGTAGCTAGGAAAACATGTCTGCATCAGTATCTCCAACTATAAGTCATAGTGGCAATTTATTACAGTACAGTCAATTATATATCTTTCAGCATGACCCATGGCTCACTCAATTGGCTGAGACACATTATCCAAAGGTTAAGAAATAATACTTAGGGAGTGAAGAAATATTATTTTTATATGTAAGACATAAATATACATTTAATATATAAGCACATATCCAGTCTATCTTCTCACCTCTTGTGCATGTAAAAGCTAGACCAGGAATAAGAAGAACCAGAGGGGGGGAAGTGATGCTTTTGAATTATGGTGCTGACAAAAAATACTGAAAGTACTATGAACTATCAGAATAACAACAACAATAAAAGGGTCTTGGAGGACGTACAGCCAGAATGCTCCTTAGAAGTGAGACGAGCAAGGCTTCATCTCACATGCTTTGGAAATGTTATCAGAGGAGACAGGTCCCTGGAAAGGGAGAGGGGTAAGTATTCACACTGGAAAGGAGAGGCTCAGACCCTGCTCAAGATGAGCTGGAGTCACAGCCACTGCACGGGGTCCAAGCATGACACTGGTGAAGGTGACACGGCACCAGAGAGGGTTTTGTTCTGCTGTGAGGGCTATACATCAGAGCAGCTCTATAAGCCCTAAGAGCAACATGGTATATTTTAGGAATTAATACTTCACAGCAGGAAGGGCTGTTAGGGAGAGGGAGTTCAAAGCCCTCTTTGTGGGCACAATCATAGAAAAATTGTTAAAAGTTGAGAAATACTAGTTTTGAGAGGAGGCACATTTGTCCTAATTATCTGTGTTGGCTCCTTCCCTGTTGCCAGTCAGTTAGCACCGACACGAGCTCTGAATTAGCCTCATTTGACTCTCTTCCTTTGCTAGAGACTAAGCCTCAGTGGCAGCACCCTCCAGTTCGGAGGGGTAAAAGCAGACCCTGCAGAACCTCTGTCAGAAACCCAATGCCCTTTCACAGCTGAAATAGTCTTTAAAAATGACCCTTCCTGCAAGCCCGGAAGAAAACACGAGCCCAGGAACAAATCACCGGAATAGGATTGCTTCATGACATAAGTGATGGTTCTTCATCTCAAACATCTTGCTCTGGGAACTTAACACTCCAGCCAAGAACACATCCGACAGATTTGGCAGAGGCTGGCTTTTGGCTAATAAGAGCAAAGTGACCTCACTCAAGAGAGGGCCCAAGGATAAACTTTTGTCTTGGTGAAAAAGACACACACTGCCAGTCAAATGCACAGAAATATACAGAATTGCAGCTGCACTCCTGTGGACAGGCGATCTAGAGGCTAGGTACTGTGATAAATCGCACTCTGTGTCTCCCCCAAGGTGAGGTCAGCAAGAGAGAGCAGCTATGTAGCTCAGGGTCCCTAGTGAACAGTCAACCCAAATTCCCCCTGCCTCCCCCAACTCCATGAGCTTTCTGTCTGAGAAAAGGCAACTAACTGCAGAGGACTCCAGGGACTTATGTAAGCAGCTGCTGTATTTGTAGCGCTTAACTAAAAGGATGTGTTTCTTCCTTTTGCCTGAAAGTCATCATCTCCTCCAAAGCGGACTGTGAAAAGAGGAGGCGTGCTATATCCTATTACAGAAAGCCTTGACAGAGTCTCTGCAATGTAACCCATCATCATTGGTATCATCATTATTACTATTATTGAGAAAAACCCTCATGCATTAAATTGAGCACTTTGCAAGCATGACCTCATTTCCTCATAATTACCCTATGAGTTTGGTTTTTATGTTCCTCCTGATTTGACAGATGAAGACATAAAGATAGAGATTAAGTAATTTGCTCTCAAGGTCATGCAGCTTTCAAGGCCACACCTCTAGTGAGCAGCGGAACAAGGATGTGAATTTAAGTGTACCTGGCTCTTCAGTTCTCTGCTAGTCTTCTGCCAGAGAAAATAAAGATACGGAATGAGCACGGGTCCTCTGCTGACTTGAAAGGTGACGCTCTGTCTGTTTGTTGTACTATGGGGGTTGGCTTGTGTGTTACTATCATGCAGCAATCGCTGTGACTCTACTTCAAAGACCGAATGGATCACCCAAAATGAAACGGTCTCAGAAGAGCCTCCGGACTAAGAACAGATGACAAAGAAGGAAAATACTGATCATTTACGAGGAATTAGTCCCTGAAAACCTTATAGAGAGCAGTAAGATATTATCAGATATTAAGACCCTCATGAAGAGCAGCAGAATTTTGTCAGAAATAATGCCAGAAGATTAGCTCTTATGTTGGAAAGCACTCAAAATATGGCTGAGGAAGAACTCCCTTCTCAAAGAACAGACTATATGCAGCCTTTGAAAATAGAGCCTTCAGGACCTTGAATGGCTGATGGAGTGGGACTCAAAATGAGAAGCAACTGCAAATACTTCTTAATAATTGGAATTCGCAATGTATGGAGCATGAAACTAGGAAAATTAGAAGTTGTCAAAAATAAAATGGAACACGTAAAGATTGATAGCTGAGGTATTAGTGAATTAAACTGGCCATTTTGAATCAGATACATATAGCTGACCATGCCAGAATTGACAAATTGAAGAATAGTATTGTGTCCATAGTCAAAAGGAACATTTATTTTTCTTAAAAGGAGACATTTCAAGATTCTTCTGGAAGTGCAATATGGTCTGTGATAGGATACTATCTATACAAATACAAAGGAATCTAGTCAATACAAATATTGTTAAAACTTGTGCAACAACCAACAATTTGTTGTTGTGAGGTGCCATCCAGTCCGTTCCAATCTATGGTGACCCTTTGCCCAGCAGAAGGAAACCCTGCCTGGTCCTGCACTGTCCACCCATTGTTCTTATCCATTGTTGCAGTCACTGTGTCAGATCTCCTTGAGATCCTTCCATTTTTTCCCTGTCCTTCTACATTACCAAGTATGATGTCCTTCTCCAGGGACTGGTCTTTCCTAAGAACATTTCCAAAGTATGTAAGACAAAATCTTTCCAACCTTGCTTCTAAGGTGCATTCCAATTATTTAAAAACTATTGCAAAACTGTTGAAACATGGAGCTGCCAGGGGTCCTAGCATGATTCAGGAGAGAACATGGAAGGAAAGATATCATTGCTGATGACAGGTGGATCTTAGCTAAAAGTATAGAATATCATAAAGATGTTAACTTGTGTTTTATTGACAAGGATAAAACACTGTGTGGATCATCACAAACTATAGATAGCCTTGAGAAAAATGGGAATTCCAGAGCACTTTATTGTGCTTATAAGAAATGTGTACATGAAACAAGAGGCAGTTGTGAAAAAGAACAAACAAATACTGCATAGTTTAAAATCAGAAAAGATGTGAGTCAGGGTTGTACCCTCTCACCATACTTATTCAATCTGCATACAGAGTGAATCATCAGAGAAGCTTGGCTTCATGAAGAAGAATGTGTCACCAGGATAAGACTCATTACTAATCTAAGATATGAAAATGACACAACCTTACCTTCCTGACACAATTGCTGAAGACAAAGCAGATGCATAAGCAAATGTGCGGGAGAAAGCAGATGGTACCCAGCTATCAAAAGATATGGCATCTGGCATCTTAAAGACTGAAGATAAGCAAATGGCCATCTAGCTCAGAAGCAACAAAACCCACATGGAAGAAGCTTGCCAGCCTGTGTGATCATGAGGTGTTGATTGGATCAGGTATCAGGCATCTAAGACCCAGAAAAGAACCATACCCAAGGTGAATGGCAGGGGGAGGGGGAGGATGGAGTCGTGACCCAATGTCCATCTCTAAGCAATTAGAGACCCCTTCACAGAGGGGACACAAGAAAGAGATGAGCCATCCAGGATGCAGTATAGCACCAATGAAATACACAACTTTCCTGTAGCTTTTTGGTGCTTCCTTCATTCCATTATTCTGACCTCAATTCTACTTTTCAAATCGGATTAGACCAGAGCATGCACACTGCTACATAAAAGAGTCCGAAACACAGGGAATCCAGAATAGATAAACCCCTTGGGACCAATAACGAGAGTAGAGATACTAGGAGGATTAGGGAAGGGGAGTGGGAGAAAGGGGAAATCAGTCAAAACATAAAACCTCCTTCCAGAGGGATGAATAATGTTGAAAAGGGGGTGATGGGTGATGGAGGGTGATGTAAAATATGGAAATAATCTATAACATATTAAGGATTTGTGAGTGAGGGTGGTGGACAGGGGAGGGAGAGGGAAGAAATAGGAAGCTGATATCAGGAGTTCAAGTGGGAAAAGAATGCTTTGAAAATGATTATGGCAGAATATGTGCAAATGTGCTTGACACACTGGATGAATGTGTGGATTGTGATAAGAGATATAAAATCCCCCAATAATAGTATTTTTAAAAGAATTACAGTAATAGATATGGATTACAACTCAACATAAAGAAAACCAAAATCTTTACAACTGGACCAATATGTAACCTCCTGATCAAGGAAGAAAAGGCTGAAATTGTCAAAGATGATGTCTTGTCGGATCCACAATCAATGCTCATGGTAGCAGCTGTCAAAAGATCAAAAGACACACTGCATTAGGAGCTTTCCGGCACAAGACCTCTGAAGAGTGCTGAAAAGCAAGCATGCTGTTTTAAGGACTGGGGTGTACCTAAACCAAGCTAGGGTATTTTTACTTGTCTCACATGCATGTCAAAGTTGGGCAT
>PVJH01038074.1:0-17431 GCA_004026705.1 Nesogale talazaci | reverse complement strand
TCTATCTATCTCCGCCGGCACGTGGGCTTGCCGGGGGGACGCTCGTGTCTGTGGCATGATCAGACACTCCCATGAGCAGACCTGGGTTCTCACTCTGACAGACTGCCCAGCTGTGTGACCATCTCATCACCTACAAAGAGCGCCCCATGCCCTGCCTCGCGTAAAGGCTGAAAACGGAGATGGCGTCAGAGGACATCATGGGTGTGTTGTTTGTGGAGGTGTGTGTGTGTGTGTGTGAGAGAGAGAGAGAGAGAGAGGGAAAGAGAGAGAAAGACAGACAAAGGCATCTGAGAATTTAGGATTCGTGTGGACGACAGGAAAGTGTCTATGGCCTATTAACTTTTTGTACCGTCAGTTCTTGGGGTGGTAAAAAATGTATTACCAATGGGCCGAGCCCGGTGGTGTCGTGGTGGTGTGGGGGACTGCGGCCCACTGGGTTGGTGGTTCAAATCCAGCAGCAGCTCTCCAGGAGCAAGGCTGGGCCTCCTACTCCCACCAGAGGGCAGTGATGCTCCCCCCCCAAAAACAAACCACAACAGCAACAAACAAAACAAAAAAAATATATTACCAAACATCCGCCAATTCGACAGTATTTACAGGGACAACTAGGGGACAATGAAGACGCTCGTGACGTGCAATGGTCTCCAATGGCTCAGTCCTCATTAGCGGCCAAGCGGTGCCGCTCGGCCACAGCCCCCCTCCGGCACCCCCACCCTGCGAGCCCTTAAGGAACTCAGGTCCTTCACCCTGTGCCTCTTCCACTCAGCTGGGGCCCTTCCAGGGCTCCCGTGAGTTTCTGGGAAACCCTGTGCCGGTGACAGCCCTGCGTGTCTGTGCGACGGCGCCCGACACCGGGTCTCACGGTCCACGGGACTCCATCTCTCTTTCTGGCTGAGTAATACTGCATGTCTTCCCCCCAGTGTCGGCCCCTTCACCCCGCGTTTCCCCTCCTGGCCACGGAGAACTGCACTGAAGGGACGCGGTGCTCACGGGTCTGCGTTTCTGCATCTCTTTCCTTTGGGTACAGACAGACCTAGGAGTAGGCTTGCTGGGTCCTATGGTTAACTCTGCGCTCAGCGTTTTTGAGGAACTGTTGTCCATAGCAACGGTACAGTTTTGTGTTAGCACGGGTGAATTTCATGCGTCTGTTTCTGTGACTGTGTGGGAGCGAGAGAGATTGATTCCGCTGTAGGATTCTCCCACTGGCCACTGCTCCTCCCCCTGATGGCTCAGTGGTCCCTGCAGGACACAGGCCTGGACCTCACTGATGGCCCTGGCACAGACCCCGAGATACCCCCCTCTGGCCAGGGCACTGGGGACATCCCCTCCCTGGGGCCGAGGCCTCGTCACCAGCTGGTCCTGCTGGGTCCGAGCTCGAGCCCTTCCTCCCGGAGAGCAAGCCCAGGAGGCTGCGTCCGGGCCAGCGAGCGCACTCCCAGTGGTAGGCCGAGCCTGCAGGACTGCTGTATGCCCACCTGACGCTCTCCTGGTGGAACAGGAAGGCATTTTTAGCAACAGCCTCTCATACCCAGACAACGAAAGGGAGGTGTTGCCAGGAAATGTATGCGCATGCACTTATGTATCCACACTGGTGGCACGCAGAACCTAAAAATACATCCGCGCTCCTGATCAGAAACGCCGCGTCTGTGTGCTGAGGTGCACGGAGAGGCAGGCGGCAGTCTGGCCAACTTGGGGTTTTGGTGGGGAGAGCAAGAGCCATGGCTCAGGAGGTGGGGTGGGGGACACCTTGCTCTCAGGCCCCATTGGGTGAGGCCCCCTGGAGCTGGGCCTGGGCCAAGGAGCTAGAGAACGACCTATCAGGTTTTCACCTACCTCGGCGGCTTCTCCAGTTTGGCGTTTGTGGACAAGGAATGGAGGGGAGGCGTTGGCTAGAGTCCTGAGATCTGGGAACCAGCCTGTCCAGTGCTCCAGGACGTCCCGGCCTGCCCCTAACCCCCAGGGGTGGTGGGGCAGAGGGTCCCCCACAGGCGAGTGCTTTGGGGCCTACTGCCTGCAGCTCCGGGGCCAGCAGGCTCCAGGGAGAGGCAGGCGGGGCCCTGCCTCCTGGGGGTGTCAACCTGGCTTAGCCAGGAGAATCTGTGGGCTAACTGTGTCCCCGAGGGGAACCAGATGATGTTCGACCTTTTGAAGTTCACGATGCCCTTCGGGATGCCCGTGGGGGTGTTGAAGGCGGGCAGGAGCTTCTCCCCGAGGTGGATGGCCTTTGTCCGGAACACCTGAAAGGGAAGGCGTGCGGGCTGCCGTGAGATCAAGTTGTTCCCGTCCATAAAATGAGGCTGCCCGTGGCTTCCTCAGAGACTGCTGGGAGAAATGGGCATGAGGTGACAGGATGAAGGGACGTGGTGCAGGGAGACCCCAACGGAGGGGAGAAGAGAGGCAGTTGTGGGGGGAAGTGCCGAGTCAGGATGAAGACAAGGCCAGGAGGACAACACCTGGGGCTGGGCCAAGGTCATTAGGGAGAGAGTGCTGGTGCCGGGCTCCCCTTCTTGCCCCCCTGGCCTGGGCCTGTGAGCTTTTCTGCAGACCACTGCCTCCCTCCGGGCACCTATCAGGCGAGAAGTGCTTTGACACTCCCAGGCTCCTGCCCGGCTCCCACTGGACAGATGGGAATGAAAGAACAGCAGGACAGCACTTCTCTGAAACCACCGGACCTGCCCACGGGCACTGCAAAGCAGCCTGAGGCCTCTGGGCTCCTGGAAGGATCTGACCTGGAACTCAGGAGCTCAAAAGGGCCTGCTGCGGCCTTCTGGTTCAGCAGTTTGCCTCCTGGAAATGTAGTCTAAGGAACGAATCACATTTGCCTCCTTGGCTGTGGGGTCTGGCATCGCTAAACAAACGAACAATACCTTTACTATCAAGTTGGTTCCAGCTCACGGCCACCCACATGCCACAGGGCAGAACTCCCCAGGGGTCATTATGGGCTGTTCTCTTCCTGGAAGCAGACCCCCACGCCTTTCTTCCGGGGTCGGGGAGGTGGGCACTGCAAGGTGGAGGTTGGTCTGCCCAGCCAAGCCAGGGCTTTGAACCGTTCTGGTTTGACCTCCTGCTGAGAAGTTGTCTTTTTACCCCAGAGAGTCTCTGAATCAGAACTTATGCTGTACCACGAGCAAAGAATTGTACATGATGCATGGACACTCATGCATGCTTTCTCTTTTGGCTTGTTTTATGTCTGCGCCGTTTTAATCATGGAGACAGCCTTGTTGCCACCACAAATGTTGCTTATGATTTAGACAGTGTAACCAAGCGGCTCCGTAATCTCCCAGGTGGGAGGCCTGCTTCTTGGTATGTGTGGCATGTGAGGGGGGCCTGGGGGGCCGACCCCGGGACTGTCCTTGCAAAACAGTCTTTCTGAGTCCTCCTCATAGCCCGGTGTTTACACCACGCAAAGGCAGCTGTGTCAGGAACACAGGAGGGAGGCTCAGTGCGGTCAAGGGTATTTTACATTCAAACTGAAGCTCACTGCCAACAATTCCAGTCCGACTCATCGTGACCCCAGAGGGCAGGCGGAACTGCCGCTGCGGGTTCTTGGAACTTGACTCTACACTGGAGTCAAAACCTGTCTCTCTCTCTCTCTTCTGAGGAGCTGTGGTCACACACTGCTGGCCACTGCCCCGTCGTCGTCGGAATGCGGCTCTCGGAGCTCGGGCGGGCATGGCTCTCTCAGGCAGCTCTCCGGGGCCCCTCCTGCGGGATGGCCTCTGAGCCGGTGCTGGAGCTGCCCCGGGGAAAGCACAGCACCCTGCCCACTCGGCCGTCAGTCTCCGGGCCTTGGCTGCGGCCACGGTGCCAATCCATCGCAGGAGGGTCTCCCGATGCTGCTCAAAACCTTCCGCCTTGCCAGGGATGGTACCTTCGCGACGGTGCGGTTCTGTCCAATGCCATGGCAGGACGAGAGGTGAAATCTCACCGGTCTAGCTTCTAAGCAGCAGTCTGGCTGTACTTCTGCTATGGCGGTCACCTAATCTGGTGTCAGTTGGAGGATTCAGCGTGTGTGGGTGGAGTCTAGCCTGTTAATCTGGAGATAGCCAATGAGACCTCTGTGTGGGCGTGGCCTTCTCTGAGAATTCTGGGCAATGTGGCACTTCCTTGTTTGTCGCAGGAGACACTGTCTCTCGGGTTTACTCCCTGGGAGACACATGGCAGCATGCTGATAGTCCCTGAGTCCCGGAAACTAGAGGAGTCAGGGGAGATCCCTGTCGGCGCTGAGATGCTTCTACTGCCCCTGGTTACACAAGACGCTGCCCCCACTGGCCTGTGACTGTCCTGGTGTCGTTGCATGTGCTTCGTGAGTCTGAAGAGGATTTACGGATTGGTATTGGACATATAGGTCATCAGACTTATGACCTCAGACTGAGCTGGGATGTTCTTTCAATGGTCCATTGCTCTGATATATAAACCTCTTTCTTATACACATGTCTGTGGCTTTGTTTCTCTAGTCCACCCGGACTCACACATCTTCTGACACAAATTGGACTGCTTTTCCAGCAGGCCACGGTCTAGCTCATATTCTGTGCCAGCACCATCCGGACTTCCAGTCCTCTCTAGTCTTGGCCCAACTTGCACATGTATACCCAGCCCTTTCAAGGGCTGGGCGCTCCTGAATCCTCAAAATGAGATATATTCTCTCTGACACTTGAAAGAGGTCTTTGGCAACAGATCTTCCCAGTGAAATATGTCGTTTTATTTGTTTTTCGATCACAGCTTCCATGGGACCCAAGTAAAACGAGCCCCTAACCCCCTTCGTCTTCTCTGTGTCTGTCATGACGTCACTGCTTGGCCTGGTGGCGGGGGCTGTTGCTTTATGAGGTTGAGGCTGCAGCCTTTGATCCTCGTCTGCAATCGCCTTCAGTCCCCTCCACCTCCAGCAAACGAGGCGGCGTTCCCGGCACAGTGAAGGTTCTAAACGAGTCTTCGTCCTGATGCCACCTTCTTCTCTGTACAGAAGTCCAGCTTCCCGAATTACGTGCTCAGCACCAGAAACAATCCGACTCTGACCCACAGCTTTCCTGATTCGTACATCACGCAGCAGTCTCTCGTGCAACTCAGAGCCCTGCCTCTCCGTCTAGGAACCGGCTCCCCACGAGCACCACGGAGGGTTCTAGAATCCCCATTCTTCACCCTGCCAACCACGATGTGTTACGGCTGAATGTCTGTGTTACGTTGAGGGACCACGCTGTGAGGTGCCATGGAGAGAGGTCCAGTCCACAGTGACCGGCTGCACAGCTGAACAAAGCCCTGCCTGGCTGGGTGTCCAGGGCCTTCACCAGGGCCTTCTTACGTCTGAGCCCCGCGTTGCCGCCGCTGTGCCCCTCCGTCTTGTTGAGGGCCTACCTCTTTTCCAGTATCCCTGTACTTATCAAGCAGAATACCCCTTTCCAGAGACTGGTCTCTCCTGACAACAGGTGTCCAGGGGAGGAAAGCGAGTCTTGCCAGCCTTGCCTCTAGAGAGCATGCTGCCTACGCTTCTTCCAAGAGAGCCCTGCTTGTTCTTGTGGCATGGTGTAGTTCTTCCCATGTGCCCGGCCAGCGCCGTAACGCAAACGCAGCGCCTCTTCTTCGGTCTGCTTTATTCGATGCATTTTACTGTTCGCCTGCGTGTACGCCAACTGAAACACCCTGGCTGGGGTCAGGCGCACATCTTGGTCCTCACGTACGTACCCCTGCTTCTCAACATCGTAACGGGCTCGAGGGCGGTGAGCTCGGCCGAGGCCACGCGTCGCAGACGCTCAGGTCCAAAATGAGATCCTTCACGACGCCAACCTTTCTCTGCTCACCGCGATGCCAACCGGCGGTCCAGTGGCGAGGGTTTGGGCCCCCTTTACGTTGAGCTGTCATGCACGCTGAAGGCTGCCGTCCTTGACCTTCGTCGGCAGGTGCCTCAGACTCTCACTGTCCATCAGCAAAGCAGTGTCGTCTGCAGAGTACAGTTTAGTCACGAGCCTCCCTCCTGCGTGAGGCAGCGTTGACCTGAGAAACCAACGCAGAGGCACTCGTCTGCGTGTGAGAGAGTTCTGTATCCAAGAGCTACTGTCTATCGAGAAGCAGCCCAGCCCAGAGCAAGTGCGTCCATCCGAGACTAGCCCCCGTGCCTCATACGAGTCCATGAATTCCTCTTCAGACGCTCACAGCACATGCCATGGGGCCGAATGCAGGAGGATCACGGGCCGGCAGGTGAGAGGTCTTGTGGATCCAGTGGCGGTGGGGGCATCTCAATGCCAGCGTGGGTCTCCACGTGGCTCCTCCAGCTCTCTGAGTGTGGCTCCTCTCTGAGCAGAAGGGGAGACTCCTTGCGTGGCTTGCCAACAGCATCTCCCAGAATCCTCAAGAGAAGGCCACGCCCACAAGGAGGTATCACCCCACGGTGACCTGATTGATAGGCTAGACTCCGCCCCTGTACTTATTTCTCAAGCTGGTAGGAAAGCATGTCACTGCCACACCTCCCAAGGATGCGTCCTTCTTTACATAGCTCAGCTTCTCTGACGGCTCGCTCGGCACAGATTGAATAAGTGTGGTCGGAGGATACAACCCTGAAGCACACCTTTCCTGATATGAAGCCAGGCGTTGGCGCTAAAACACAGGTAACCATTCTGGGGGGGGGCCATCCTCTGCGTCCAGCCAAGATCCGGCCAGCATTGGGGCACTCATAGCTGTGGTTCCACATCCCCTTCTGAATCCGGCTTGTAGCTATCCTCCCCGGTGCCCCTCCCTGGGACACCGGCAAGGTGGTCCTCCCTTGTATCGCTTTCCTCTGAAGCCCCGACAAACCTCCGCAAAGGTCCGTGGCAAGTGTGAAGAACGGAGAGAGTCACTCACTGGTGCCCGCGGGGAGAGAGGGTGAGGGCTCCATCGTGGGTGACAGGGGGTGACAAGAGACCAGGCTGAACCAGGGCAGGCAGCAGCCAGTGCAGAGTCAAGGCTCCTCAGGACACAGAGGCCCTGTGACCTTGGGCAGTCACTGCTCTCCAGGTTTGGGGTTCCTCACCTACAAACTGGTGGGCGACCCAGCCCATAGGCTGTCTTGAGAACCAAACCAGCCACGCCCACAGCCCGCCACCCACCCTCAGGCAGGTGGACCTTCCGGGATGCGTGGCTGCTCTGAAGGCTTCAGGCGCTCACCAGTTCCTGGGCCTGGGAGTCCCAGCTTGTTTATGTCCCCTGAGCTTGCTGAACTGTGTCTCATGTCACCATGGCATCTGTCCCGACTCACTGTGTGGTCTTCATTCTGAGACACCAGGTTGATGGTCAATTCTGAGGACTTGGGGCCTGGGAGCCAGTTCTCAGAACCTCAGTCACCTCCAGGAATGGATGGATGGCAGGCAGGCAGACCAACCACAGGACCGAGAGCCACCAGCTGTTAACTGCTGGCCTCCAAACCAACGGTGGCCTCAGCTCTGTACCACTCCCTTCCTGTCCCTCCACCCTGCCCTCCTCCACCACAACCGCCTGCTGGAGGCTGGGCAGACCCCAGAGGACATGGGTGGCCTCACCTCAGTGCCAGCTGTCAGTCCCTCTCCTGGGGTTTCAGATGAAATCCAGGCCAAGGGCTCCCATGTGCAATTGCTTGGGGACAAATTGGAACAAGCGGTAATCCCTGCTGCAGAGATCATGCCCGATGGAGAGAAGCCTGAGGTGACTGGCGAGATAAGACGCTGCACTTCGCCGCAGAAGGACGGGCAGTGGAACGACTTCTCCTCCACGGGGCAGCCAGAAGACGTTGGGTCTGGCTACCTGGGGCGGTGGCAGGACCGTGTGGAGAAGAGCAGTCCCGTTTTGTTCCCAGAAGGGACACAGGGAATAGAAAGGGCCGGCGACCAGCTAGCTTCTGGGGGCTTGGCCAACCTTGCCACTGGGCGCTCAGGGATCCTTTTACGGACTGCGGGGACGGGGTGCATGTTCACACTGCTCTCGCTCTGCAGCGTAGGGGGCATGGGGCCTGCAGGCCTGGTCAGACCTCTCCCCTGCTAGGTCCTTCCCCTGAGACTCTGACCCAGTAAGGGGTGCTAGGACCATCATGAGGCCTTCTGCCCCCTGCAGGGTTTGTGTCTTGGAAACCTAAGGGGACAGTGACCCCTGTCTGAGAAGGGGTCACGTGCTGGAGCCACTTGGTGACAGAGCGTTTGGTCTTGGAAAGAAGCATCACAGGCAGTCCTGGGGTCTACCGTTCAAACCCACCAGCCACTTCTTGGCACAAAGAGGAGGCTGTGGGCTCCTGCACAAGGTTACAGTCCTGAGGACCCAAAGGGCCGTCCCTCTAGGGTCCCAGGAGTCACCGTCGACACACTAGACGGGCCACCGCCGCTCTGTCTGCCCGGTGTTGTGCATGTTAAAGTGGCGCTGGAGGCGACCACACCTGCGCTCCACTGACCAGCTGAGCATGTCAACTCAGAAGCATGGTCTGGACACCTCCTTCCAAGCATCGGTGAAGGCTCCCGGCCCTCCTTGCCGAAGCCAGGGCAGCTCCCCTGGGCCACCTCACACTTCCCGGCAGGCTTCCCCCCAATTTGACTTCTGGCTGAGAACGGGCACGCCTGCTTCGGACCTCCTGAATCAGTCTTGGTAAAGTGTCCGTTCTGCTTCAAGGGAGCTGGGGTGGATGTGCCGGCTGTCAGCGGGGGGCGGGGGGCGGGCAGGAGGGCAGCCAGAAAGAAGTGGATCATGGACCTGCTTATAACGTGTAGGCAGGAGGTGGGTAGCTGTGGGCTGCCCGGTCTCCCCACTCAGGCCTTCTGCCCTGAAGACCCAGGGCCTGGGTCTGGCTGGGAAAGGAGACCCAGGACTAGCAGTGAGACCCTGGCATGATCTTGGCATTATCACTCCCAGCACCCACACCTGGGATGTGCGTCCAGGTGCTCCTGAAGCTCGAGGCTTGCTGGGTGCTGAGTGTGTGTGTGTGGGGGGGGAGGGGGTGGTCCTGAGTGGACAGTGCGGGGCACAGTGCTGCCCTCAGAGGATCTGCATCGACGGCGGGAGATGGACAGTGCGTACAAGACGGGCACGAGCTCGACCCGGGACGGGGTGGTCGGGCCTTCTGTAGCACATAGGGTGGGAACTGGCGTGATGGCCCCTCAGAACGACAGTGTTGGGGGGGGGTGTCGGAAGGCCTGGCTGAGGGTGCAGTGGCTCGCCGGCTGACTGACTGACTGACGGGGCGAAACCCAGCAATGGCACTGCAGCAGGAAGACGAGGCAGTCCAGTTGGCTTAGATGGACGGCACTGGAGCCCCTACAGGGCGGTCCTGCTGTGAGGTGCAGTGACCGGGAGTGGTTTGCCGTCACAGGGCAGCTGGGAGGAAGCATCTGAGCAGGGGGGCATGGAGGCTTTGCACCGCTGTTCTTACAGAGGTGAAATGAGAGCTGGAGACTGGGGGACCCCGAGGCCCTTTGCAGCCAGGGCAGCCCAGGCCGGGCACTCACCTCGTCCCCCGTCAGGTAGAAGGCTGAGAGGAGTCCTCCGATGTAGCGGATATTCACCTCGAACAAAGACGCCTCTCCGCTCTGCAGGGCAGAAGGAAGGAGGGAAGTCGGGGGTGGGAGCTTGCGAGATGCTCACGGGGCTCTCAGAGGCTGCCGGGCCCTTGGGACCAGGCCACCTCATCTGGAACCTGTGCCCTGTGGTAGCAGCAGGCATCAGGAACAAAAGATGACAGCGGCCCAAGTCCACCCAAGCTTGGCTCCAAGCCCTGGCCCTCGCCAGGTGCCAGTGGGGAGAATGCAGGCGGCTGGGCTCCAAGCCCCTGGGTGGGAGCTGCTGCTGGCGGAAGCTGAGCCTGCTGGACCCAAACCCTCCTCTGGTCCAGCCCCACCCCACCCACGTTACGGGAGAGGACCCTGCCTGGGGACCACGGGGCACAGGCTGGCTCTCAGAGGCGGCTCTAGGGAGGGCAGGGTCTGGGCTTGGGCGCAGGGGGGAGCAGTGCTGGGCAGACACTAGTCCACAGTCAGCAGTCTCCCAAACCCTCTCGCTCAGGCCCTCGGGGCACACCCACGCCTGCCTTAATCATCGTTCTTTTCTTTCTGAAGTCCGGATTGTAAATCCGGTGTCTGGGCATCGTGCCAAGGTCCGGAGCCAGGTTCAAACCCCACCTGAGGGAGACATGCAGACAGAGCCGCCCGCCAGACTTCCCTGTGGGCCCCGAGGACCCCAGGGCTCCGACCAGAGGGGGAGAGGAGGTGCCTGTGACACGTATGGTCTAAGAAAGGGGCCTGTTGCTGTCCCCCGCGATGCCTCCATCCACACCACGGACTTCTATACTCATAACACCAATATCAATCCTCTTATCTGGGAGAAAGTTTTCCACTGACAAGTACCCTTTCAAAAGAAGATTGATCAATGCACATGGGTGGATTAAAAAAAAAAAAGCCCCTGCTATAGAATCAGGGGTCTTCGTTTTTAAAAGCATCCCCACGTGAAGCTATTGTTTCTCAACTCAAGCCCACCTCGGGCTCTGGGCTTCTGAGGGTGAAGTTGCCATCTCTGTCCCATCCCTGTAGAATCCTGTGCCCTTTGGTTTCACGTCTGGACACCTTGGGGGACTCCCATGTGCCCCTTTCCACAGTGCTTTGAATTTGGGCAATCAGAGGTGTGAAGGGCAACCTCGGGCGCCTTGAGGAGACTCTGCAGGGCAGTCTTGCTACGCTGGCAGACAGGGCGTGCGCACCGTGGCCAGGGGAGAGAATTCCTGGCCTTTTCTTCACCAACGAGGTCTCCCGAAGCCATCCTCCTCCTAAGTGCCTGCGGTTGTCCTATGCCCTGAGAACATCGATGATGACCCTTCCAGAACCCCAGAAAGCAGTCCCTGGGGCTCCTGAGCTCCCCTCTGTTGTGAACTGGCTTAGCAGATCCTCTGGAAACCACTTCTTTGAGGACACTGGTTTATTTTTTGGAAGACATTCCGTGGAGACGGCCTGAATGCCCCTGGGCTCCCTCCCCTGGCCCAACCAGAGGGGTGACGTCTGCAGAGGGGACAGAGCGTTCGGGGCTCCCCACCAACAGCCCCAGAGAGTGGGTAATGGTGGATTCAGAACGTGCTCACCTCACTCCTTCAGAACGGCAATGACCTGCACAGCCAGGACGATGCCGCTTATGCGTGCACAGGGCTCTAAGGGCTTTGGATAACACCCGAGTGTTAACCCTCACAGCACGCCTGGGGATTAGCCACTGCCATCGCTGCCAGTTCATCCTGGCAGGGCTGTCGCCGATGCAAGTGGGCAGGGCCCTGCTGACGGCAGCTGCCTGCCCCTTCTGTCTACCCCAACTTCCCACCCCCCACACCTTGCAAAACAGCCTCTCTCTGGTGAGTGGAGACATCTAGGTTCCATCGGTGGGGCTGAGGTCTGTAGGCAGGCTTTCTGTGGCACCAAAATGCAGTACAACACCCCCTCCTTCCCCCTCCGCCAGACCCCTGTCCTTGACCGAAGATACCCACATGGCTGGAAAACAAGGGGACCCCAAGCCTGTTCATGAAGTTCTGACCAGGTGTGCTCGGCCCCAACTGGGTGGGGGTGAGCGATGAGCCAGCTGCAGCCCTGGAAGGGGCTTGCTGGGTGTGAGCCATGTGCCTGGGGGAGGAGTGGTGGCTGTCCCCCTTCCCAGGGCAGGGACCAGGCTGGAGTGCAGGGCACCGGACCCCTGGGCTATGGACAGCTCTGCTTTGTAGCCGGGGGGGGGGGGAGCCTCAGAGCTGACGAGGGTGGGGAGGAGGGGGCCCCCTAATCCGGGACTCACCACGTTCAGGCTGAAACTCTCTTTGACCCAGGCCTTGGCCTCCTGGAATTCCTCCTCCAGCTCCATGAGGTACAGGGTGTCCAGGGCATCGATGACGGTGGCCCCACTGAGCCCCCCTGGAAGGACAGAAAACCAGGGTCAGGTGAGTGCCTGGGAGACCTGCTCAGAACCTGGCAGGAGCTGGGCACTTGGTCTACACAAGCCTTTATACACGTGTAAGTGCTTGGTCAGCTCCACTTACGACCCCAGGCCCCGCTGAGGCCCCGCTGCTCCCAGGAAGAGCTGCCTTGCCCTGAGAAATGCTAAATGCGGCTGCTTTGAGGCAGGAAGGATCAACTCGATGGCAGGGGCTGTTCTAAGAAGAAAAATAAGTCCATCAGCAATTAGCCAGGAAGCTATCAGTGCAGAACCACCGGCGACAGAAAGAGCGGGACCTGCCCCCTCCCCCAAGTCTGGCAATGTCATTGTGTGCAGCCTTGTCTTGGCCGCCTCACAGACACCCTGCCCCCAGGGTGGGCTATTTACGGGGACAGACTGCCGGCTCTGTCCCCCCACCTGACAGCAGGTGAGTTCAAACCAGTGGCCTCGGTTCATGGGCAAGCACCTTCACCACGGCACTAGGGCGCCTGGAGCAAGGCTTCCTCCTAGAGATGACGCCTCACATGGAAAAGACCCGTGGGGCACCGAGGCCTGGGTCTCTTGGCATGGAGGAACATAAGTAAATTTTTAAAAAGGGCAGAGTAGGGAAACCAATGACAAGGATCTACATATAGCCTCTTCCCTGGGGTACAGACAACATCGGACAGTGGACAATATGGCAAAATACTGATAATTGGTAAATTATTAAGGGTTCATGGGGGAGAGAGGAGAGGAGGGAGGGGGAAGTATGGGGAGCTGAAACCAGGGGCCTAAGTAGAAGGAGGTGTTTTGAGAGTGATGGCAACAGATGTGCACATGTGGTCTGCGTACAATTGCTGTATGAATTGAACATGATAAGAGTTGTATGAGCCCCCAACAAAATGATTTAATAAAAAATTTTTTTAAAAAGGGCAAAGTATCATCTCTGTTGCACAACAATGCAAGTGCTTGTGTAGTCACACACACTCACGCTAAGCCTGGGGGATCACGTGACCCCACAGCTATCTCTGAGGGCCTGGGATTACAGGAGCTTTCTCATTTCTTCACGTAGAGATTAGGCGGATAATCGGAAATGCATTTCGGTTCTTGGAAGAAAGAGAAAGCTTGGGAAAAGAAATCAGAACGAATGCCCACCCCAAGGTATGGTGACCGCACTTGCTACGGGGCTGGGAGCACCAGAGCAGGGGATGCTGGCACTCAGGGTGCCGCCCGGGGAACTGTGCCAAGCACCAAGAAGCAGCCAGAGCCTGGTGCCACCCCACAGGGCTTCCAGGAAGAGAATCTCTGTGGACAAGCACTGAGTTGGGTTGTCCAGCTTGGGTTGTCGCCAGAGCAGCAGTTCCCTCTGAGGACCGGGGCCCCAAGAGAAGGGACGACATCTTCAAGGGCCCTTTCAAAACACCCGAAACAGAACAACGAGAGTGTTGACGCGCAATTGACGCATCCCAGAACGCAACCATTGAAGCACCTTAAAGGGAGTGGCGCGCGTGCCACCACCTTATAGTTTCCTCTTTCTTGTATCCGTTATGAATATCTTCAAGTGTCCTTTTTACAGAAAGCTCAAAGCATGAGGCCTTCCTCAGCCCTTGGGGAAGGGGGCCCCCGTGGGAAGACCCTGGGACGGCAGAGACTCAGTGCCCTGGAGCCCGCCGGCCGCCCAGGCTCTGCGGCCCTACCCAGGCAGCGTCAGCATCTCGTTCTGCATCTTCCTGCGTGCCTCGGAACTCTCCGGGGGTGGCCTTTGTGGGCAGGGGACCCTTCTGAAACTCGCAAGGCCACCTGGACGGGGTGAGGGGGAGCGAGGTACCGGGAAGAGCCCATCCCACAGGGAGGGACAATCATGCCAGGGGAGGCAGGCGGCAGCTTCCCAATTCTGAGGGCGGGTCCAGGGGGACCTCTGCTACTTGGGTAGAGAAGTGGGTTTCCGGCAGCATCTCAAGCCCTCAGGACGGAGACTCGCTCCACAGCCAGACAGACGGGAGCCTCTCTGGGGCTGTCTGGGTGGAGCGTGGCTGGGGGTGGGGTGGGGGGCTCTTTTCTGCACATTGAGGTGCTCCGGTGCCGAGCCTGGCATCCACACAGGTGACTCCAAAGCCCTCCTCCACCCCAACCCTGGTTCTTTGAAGGGGCTGGAGCAATTGCAAGCTCTCTGGACCCGGGCGCCTCCTCTCACAGCCGAGGGATCGGATAGAGGAGGGGAGGACTCCAGCTCTGGCTGTGTGCAGTATGTTTCCTGGGCCCACATGGCCTCGATTCTCAGGACAAGCATCTCAGCTCTGACTGCTAACCCCACCCTGCCCCACACCCCGCAGGGGACCTCTGGGATCTGCTCTGGCTGGAAGAGAAACTCCATGTTCTCAGAGCTTCAGAGAGAGGCATCCGAGAACATCTCCTTTCTGCATCCTGTCCCGGGCGGCCTGCTGTTTCACCCGAGACCTTTCTTCCCCCCGAGACCTTTCTTCCCCCAGGAGAGCAGGAGTCGTGGGTCTGAGCCCCTTGGCAGGGTGGGGTGGGCCGCCGGCGCAGCCTCGGGCCCCGTTCTGCCCATGGCAACTGGGGACGTTTCTTTCCCCGTGCACCCACCGGCCTGCTGCCGAGAAGGCAGAGAGGCTGTTGGCAGGCTTCTGCCCCTGTTCTCAGGTTCCTGAATCCCTCTGCTGGTTAATTTCCCAGCCTGGCCCCCACCCACCACACAGCTGGGCTGCAGGCCAGCCAAGCACTTATTGGAAAGCCTTTCATTCCAGGCCAGAGGTCAGCTGGGGCTGGAGAGAAGGCCCTGTCCCTAATTCAACCCTGCCTGCACCTGCGGCCCCAGGGCCGCTCCCCAGGGGGAAAGGCCACTAGCCTGTGGCAGTAAACAGGGCCACCATTCATATGCAGAGTCACCAGGGCAGGAAAAGGCCATCCCTGGGCTGGCTGCTCTCTCCCAGCTCCTGCCTGCACTCCAGAGGCCTCTCTGCTGGTGAGCCCGAGAGCCAGTGAGGTGTGTCAGAAGGATCTCGGGCCCCGGAATCAGAGGGGTAAAGGTTCAAGTCCCAGCTTGGGACAGCAACCCATCTGCTTTAGCATCAAAGTCCTCATTTGTGAAACGAAGTGACGACCACTGGACCAGGACTGAGCCGACAGACACTCACCAGACACACGCCAGACACAAACACATCTGTGCAGGCCAGGACAGAGCCAGTGCCTGAGGAATCCGCTCCTGGTTCTTATTTCTGGGCTCTCTTTGCTCAGAGACCCTGGCCCAGCCCAGCTTGGGAGTGGGGGAGGCTGAGAGGTATTGGGAGACCCAGCCATTCCCTCTAGTGGGATTAGTGAGTGCGGGTCTCAGTTAAAGTATTAAATAGCGTCTCTTCAAAGCAATCTTCCGTTGTGGTTGAGACTGACTTTGGGGTCAGAGAGATGCTGGTTTGTATCCTGGCCCCACTGCTACCCCGGTACATGCCAGGGCAAGTCCCTAAGCCTTTCGGAGCCTCACCTTCTTTGTCCCTCAAATAGAGACAGGACCTATCTCATGAGGCTTCTGGGAGAACTGAGTGGGACTCCGGGCGGAATGAAACTGGCACCTGCCAAGTCAGTCCAATGAGAAATGACAGGACTGTGCGGCCCTCACTGGCTCCTTTGCAAAGGCCTCGGGGTGGGTGAGGATCAGCCGTGCTCCACAAGGTCAGAGAGGCCTGTGTGCAGAGGCCTGCAGCATCAGAACCCTGGGCCACCGGGGTGGGGGGGTGGGGAGCTGTCTCCTAACCTCGGTGGCTGTAGCACACCCCACCAGTGGATAGCTTGACCTCACAGTCAAGGAGACCAGCAGTGTGAGTTCAGGGCGCTGGTCCTGATGGGCTCTGGAGGAAGGCCCTTGTCCCTCTAGCTCCTGCGTCCCGGTGCCCTGGGGATGTGCCCAAGGCTTGGCATCCGTCTTGCCCCATCGCTCCTCAGTGTGCCAGCTTGTTCGACCCCTGTAAGTCTCAAAAGAGACCCACTCGAGACACACCCCACGCTAATCCTGACCCATTCACATGCCGAAGAACCCCCTCCCCAACACCATTACAGCCACCGGTGTGGCGGCTAGCATTTACTACACTTGTGTCCTTGTCATAGGTCCAGCACACTCACTACGTCGCAGCCTCCCTGTCGCCTTACACCCACCAAAACCTCATCTTCCGAATCGTCTGCATCAAAACACCAGGCATATTCCACCCCAAGGCAAAGGACCTATTCATCCACCAACCTGTGAAGTCCAGCATACAGAGATCTGCTTCTAAAATACAGTGGTGGGGCGGGTACAGAGTAGAGTTTCCATTACAAACGGGACATATCGGAGAAGAGCGTTTTGCAGAACAATTTTCATGAACTCTCAGGGCTTCAAAATAATCCCCTCTGATCTGAAACCACCCAAACAATAGCCTGCTCTGCAGACCCTCCGTATGGGACGCCCTCTCTGGATTCTGGGCAGAGGCCACCTAGCCGGGGGGCGGCCTTCCAGGCCCATGGAGCTGGCAATCGTGCTCTCTCAGGTTTGAGTGAACCCATTCTCCTCGTCCACAACATTGAGGGAGAGTTGCTAGTCGATCGCAAAGAGTGGGTGGATCGCCGCGTGGCACTCAAAACAGACGGAGGCCGCTCATCCATCCCGGCACGTAACTGATACGCAGTACAGCCAATCAGATGCAAGCTTGGGGGTCGAACGCATGCGCAAATAGATGCGCTAAGTGCGTTTATGAATGTAATAAAAAGTAAAAAATGTTTTGCATTTCTGTAGTTGGTAACTCATTCAGACTCGATCGTTTTTAAGTAGCTTGCACACTGGGAAAGTGTGATCAGCCCTGTCCTAGTCCATCTGAGGGACAGACAACCCCTCCCTTTGAAGTCCAGAAGGTTCTGAGTCCTGCTTCTTGCCAGCAGGTCTACAGACCCCCAAGTTGCTCCAGGGAGGCTATTGTCTTCACTCCTCCTGGAAGATAAGAGATGCAGCTTCTTCGGCTGTCTCTTGCCTACAGAATTGTAAGAGGTAGACAGCATACACGGGGGTTGGGGGTGGGTGGGTGGAGTGGGAGGCTAGGTGCCAATCGGTAATAGGTCCCATCGGAGTCTGCCACTGAGGGTGACGCTCTCCTAACCGGATGTGGACCTGACTCCAGAAGTCTCCTGCGCGCGGGACCCTTCTCCCTCTGACTCACCAGCACACTGCTGTCTGCGGAGTCTTCCGAGAACTTGCCTCCACGGTGTCCCCCCACAGCTCGGGAACCTGCCAAGGCTCCCCAGGACCCCAGCACTCAGGCGGTGACGCTTTTTGGCTCTGCTCCTGAGAAAGCATGCCAATTCTCACCCTCCATCGAGCTCTGCTGCCTAGACCCATGCTGCCCATGGCTCCGTTTCTCTGCCAAGCACGTCTCTGAGCTTCTTGGTGTGTTCAAAGTCTACACAGTCTTCAAGGTCCACTCCCCACCGGCCACCTTTCTCATTCCACCGAGCTCAGAGTAACCCCTGCCGCCCAGAAGGAGCCAAGGCACTTGTTCAGGCCTTTCATTTAGGTACCCACTGGCCCTCC
>PVJH01038073.1:0-17446 GCA_004026705.1 Nesogale talazaci | reverse complement strand
AACTGAAGCCAAGTTCAGAAGAGGCTGTAGAATGAGAGGGTACCCTGGCTGCTATCAGGGGAGGTCTTGGCTAACAGCTACGAAGCTCAGAAAAGCGTGTTGACCTGTGTTTCCTTGACGATGCAAAGTATCCGGCTGTGTGCCCGGTACAAACTATGGACAGCACTGTGAAGAGCGACGATCCCAGAAGAATGTGCTCGGGCACGCGGAACCTCGATGGAGAGGCTGTCATTCAAACACAACCCAGCGGGATGCTGAGCGGTTTCGGATGAGGGAAGGTGCGGGTCGGGGTCGTATCCGTACCCCACAGTGATCCAATCTGACTCCTGAACTCATGGCGAGAGGCTGGGCCTTGTGTGGGCGCATGGGGCATCTGGCTGAGACAGAGGCGTGAGGGAGCTGCTGTGCAGGTGGCGTGCCCTCGCTGGCAGAAAGCGAAGAGGACTTGGAACACTTACTGATGGAAGGTCAAAAGCTACGGCCTTTCCTGGGATGAGGCCTCAACGTAAAGCACAAAGCCTCACGTGCTTGTTCGGCAGCACATACACTAAAACATAAATCCTCACAACTGACCCTGGTGCACAGCATGATAAACAGAGACCAGAGTGGAGCGGTCAAGGGTTTCTTTTGCTTAGATCCCCTGTCGGTGCCCAGTCAAGAAATCCAGAGATCTGATGTGATTGAATTTTATGATATATGAATGCTGTCACAATAAAGCAGTATATATATATATACATATACATATACATATATATATATAAAGAGGTGTGGGCAGAACAACACGAACAAAGCTGTCTTGGAAGGAAGACCACCAGAACCTTCTTAGGACATGAGGGCCGCAAGGCTTTGTCTCACATACGTCAGGCATGATGTCGGCAGGGAGGCGTCCCTGGAGAAAGGACCCCCGGGCTTGGCCAAGGAGCGGGTCAGTGAGAAAGAAGACGGCTCTCCACGAGGTGGACTGAGGGCACAGCAGCCATGATGAACTCAAAGCCTGGGCATGATTGTGGGCATGGCGTTCTTGTTGGGCTGCGCTTAAGGTCCCTGTGCCTTGGAAACAACCCCGGGGCACCCACCAGTCACCGCAACAGTGACACGCCACACGCATTTCGCCTGGCGATGCTTTCCCTCTTGCGTTACCCGCTGAGTAGCGCCAGCCTTCCTCCCCACGCGGTGCGATCGATGTGATGTGCAAGCAGTAGCGGATACCCCCCGGTGGGGGACGCAGGGCAGCCCTGGAACAGAGGAGACCTGCCCCATCACATTTCCTAGACCTCCAGCCCTCCCTCCTGCCCAAGCACGGCACGGCCAGAGCCACGAGCCGCCCACCCTGGCAGGGGTCGGCAGCAGAAGGGGCACCCACTGCAGCATGCTTCCCATGAAGTTGCCCGCCCATGCCTCTCTCCTATCCCTCTCGGTCCACCCTGGCCCCCACCCCAATCCCTAGCTTCTTACACAATGGCTCCCCCTGCACCACCAGTCTCTGGGTCCCCCCAGCATCTCAAAAGCTCTTTGATCCCCTCCACATAAGCCCAGTCAGCCATCTATCTCCCTTGTCTCGGGTTCCTTAGTGTCTGATTGGCATCCTCTTCCTGCCTGGGTCCTCTTCCCCCTGCTTCTCCTCATCTGGGGAGGTCCTGGGAGGTACGAAGACTTGTTGTCGTTCTGTGCCAGCTAGCCGGTTCTGACCCGTAGCGACCCTGTGTACGGCGGAATACAGCGTGGCCCGGGCCTGCGCCATCATTCCTCTGCCTGAACCCATTGTTGTAGCCGCCATATTGATGCATCTGGTCGAGGCCCATCCGGCCTCCTTTTTAACCGACCCCCTGCCGGACATGCCGTCCTTCTCCGGGGACAGGTCTCCCCTCCTGACAGCATGGCGCTAAGGAGCCCTCTGGTCCCGCTGCTTCCAAGACAGAGGAACTTGTCCTTCTAGCCGCTCACGGTGCTTCCTCTCCTCTTCTCGAGCACCGCCATTCAAACGCATCCAGTCTGCTGCGGTCTTCCCACCGGGCTGACTGCAGGGATGGAGGCTGGAGTCCACTCAGAGCACCTGGGGGTGGGGCCTCTGCACAGTCAGCCACCGGCCACCCCGCAGAGCCCCCGACTGCTCGGACACACCGTGAGTCAGACCGGGCTTGGGGAGGCGAAGTTTCGGGCGTCTTGCTTATCTGGACACGAGGATTTCCTGCTTTCTCCGAAACAGGCATCTCCCCGGCCCAGCCACCCACCTGCTTCCTCGGGTCAGCGGTGTCACCACGGCAAGCCCCCTGATGGCTCAGGCCTTCCTCCACGGCTTCCGGAGGAAAGGCTCCTGTGGGTCGGGCCACGAAAGCTGGGGCTCCTTTCTGCGTAAGCCAGCGTTTCCGGGAGAGGAAAGTGCAGCCCCGTGTCCGGGAGCTCGTTCTCATGCTGAGAACCGTGAAGAAGCCCCGTGACTCAGGGGAATGGTGCTTCCCTCTCCCCCATTCCTGTGTCCCCTCCCCCATCTCTTTAGAGATGCCGTCACCCTGAGCGGGAAGCAACATTCCTCTCCTATAAACCCAAAAGAGGTTTCGATGCAATCAGCCTCTGAACCCCACTCACTGCTATCCATTTCAACCCACAGGGACACTGGAACCGAGTAAAAAAGTGCCCTGTGTCAGTTCAGGTAGACTACAGAAACAAAATTCATAGACACGCATGTGCATAGAGGGGAGAGGTTTATCTACAAGAGCAATGGAACATTGAGAAGACATCCCAGCACAGTCCAGTCCAACGTCATAAGTCCGATATTAGCCCATATGTCCGATACCAACCTAAAAGCCCTCTTCAGACTCACGAAGCACAGGCAACGACACCAGGACAGTCACAGGCCAGTGAGTGCAGAGTTTTGTGTATCCAGTGGTGGTAGAAGCATCTCAGCACTGGCAAGGGTCTCCAGTTTCCAGGGCTCGGGGTCTGTCAGCATGCTGCCGTGTGCCTGGTCAGCTGCAACATCTCCAAGGGACTGAGTATATGAACCTCTCACATCCAAGAGGCAAGTACAGCCATCTTTCCCAGAATACTCAGGAGAAAGTCAACCCCACACAGAGATCTCATTGGCTAGCTCCAAATTGACAGGCCAGACTCCGCCCCTACACTCTTAATCCTCTAATTGGCACCAGATTAGATGACTGCCCCATGCCACCTGTGGGTTTCTCTCTCACTAGCGAGAGAGCCTCATCTTTTTCCCTGGGAGCAGCTGGCAGTTTCAAACTGCTGACTGTGTGATGATCAAACCAAGGTATCACCCTCTACACCACCAAGGCATCTCAAACAGATGGGTCTAACCAGACCGAAGCAAGCAAGGGACACAGGTAAAGCAGGCGTTAGGAAGTAAACTGTGTTGGGATGAATGCTCCCATGGAGGCAGATGCGGAATAAAAATACACGACCACCTTACGGATTTGCCAGGGTGCCTGTAGGATGCTCGCCCGCTGTTAGTGACAACGTTGAAGAACCTGTTCCCGGCTCTGCATTCTGGAACCTTCCATAAGCCATCACGCCGCGTCTGAACTTGTGTTTGTTTCTCTTCTGAATCCACAGTTTGCTCAAATCAAACCTTGCCCACTGCTAATCTCGCCATTTCCTTCAGAGCCAAACACTTCTTGAGCCCCCTCATACACACGGAGGTGAAAACCACAAACTCACACAGAGTCCACCCCGCCCAGCTCCTAGAGACCCCAAAGATAATTCACTTTCAGACTGTGCTGGAGAGTGGCTGCCCAGGTTCTGATGCTATTACTGACGTCTTTGGTAACTAATTCTTCACAAGGGGACAGCCTGTTACGAAGTAAGATTGAGGAAGAATGGAGACACGTGCATTACAGTGTTGGTGAAGGATATTGAAAGTGTCATGGGGGGCTGAGCCCCGGTGGCGTAGTGGTTGAGTGCAGGACTGTGACCCACTGGCTTCGCGGTTCAAATCCAGCAGCAGTTCTCCAGGAGTAAGGCTGGGCCTCCCACTCCCACCAGAGGGCAGTGATGCCTCCACCAAAAAAAAAGTATGCACGGCCAGAATAGTAAACATCTGTCCAAACATCTGTCTTGGAAGAAGTATTGCCAGACTGCTCCTTAGAAACCAGAATAGCAAGGCCTTTGTCTCATGTACTTTGCACATGGACCCTGCTGAGCCCCGGTGGCATAGTGGCTTTGCGCGGGACTGCGGTTCACTGGGTTGGAGGTTCAAATCCAGCAGCAAAGCTGGGTCCTCCTACTCCCACCACCAGAGGGCAGTGGTGCCCCCCAAACAAAAAAAAATCATGTACTTTGCACATGAACCCTGGAGAAGAGGGTTGCTGGTGACTGAGCCCGAGGCCCACAAGTCAGGCATCGAAGCCCCAAGGAAGTTGGGAGTTCTACACCAATCGCTGTCTACAGGGGAATCCTCTATCTCCCCATGTGCGCTCCATGGCCCTCGGATCCGAGCCTGGGTCCCTCTGCTTCTCATTCTCTGAGTTTAGTGGCATGTGACACGACTTCCACGTGGCAAAGAGTGAACTTGTCCTCATAGCCCTGCGGTCACTACACGTGTGACAAACCCCGCAGTCCACAAGAAGCATGCATCTAACTGTAGTATTGAGAGGCTCTTGGTTTGTTTTTGTGAGTTTGGACCAGAAAATACTCGCCTGTGCTCACCCCTCACCCGGCCATAGAGGGTGGGGGTGGTAGAGATCGGCCAGCTCCTTGCACAGTGTTGCCAACCCTGCCATTGAACTACCCTGAGTCCTGTCAAAATTCTTCATCCGGGGGTTGGACAGCCGTTGCACCAGGAGCCAGGTGTACTTTACGACTGACCGTGCTTGTAATCCTTTTCTCCTGAGACATACCGGGATAGCTGGAGGGGGCTACTTCGAGTGACCGGTTGGTCACAGGGGGTGGGGGGAGGGGGGGCTCCTTTCTGTAAGAGCATTACCCTCACCCCCTCATCATCAGGATTCTCATGGGAGAAGGGCATTCCCAAGTCTTCAAAGCATGTTTCGCCTTCATTTGGAACTTTCTGGAATGGGCATGTCAGCAAAAAGGGGAAGGAAGATGCACCCCACCACATCTCTGGAGAGAGAGCAGGAGTTTTCCTAGCAAGTCATGAAATTCAAGTTCATGCGTCAGCGCTTCCTTTGGGCAGCAAACAGTTAAGAGCCCAGGCAGACCCTGCTGGAGCAGGGAGGGCGGAATGGTCCATAAATCCTTCTCTGGCATCTCTGAGGACAGTGATGGAGAGAGCGTTCTGGTTCAGCTGGAGGGCACACGTGAAAACACAGCGTCCTGTCTCCCACCCCCGTGCCCACCTCCCTCCCTCTGAGCAGGGACTCTGGCCGTAACCCCCTCCCCCAGCAGCACAATTTTACAGACCTGCTGTTGTGAACCCTAGCTTGGTATCTTCTGTTTGCTGGGGCCCCTCAGCTGACATCTTTGTAGCCCCCAGTCATCTGGTGGTGGTTTCTTCTTCAAAGGCAATCTGTAATCCCAACCGAAAGTCACTGAAAGGAAGGTCAGAGACCGTCGTGTCTGCATAGTTTCAGGACCAGAAAGAGTATATGGAAATAAGCAGCGATGACTTGACCAGCCTTTTGAGATGATGTTTATGAAGGAGATTGAGTGGCGTAGAGACAACTGATTTGTGGGGGGACCGAAAAAGCAAGATGGTGTTTGTTGTTAGCCCTCTGCTCCCTGGCCCACCCTTGACTCATCGCATCCCCGTGAACAACAGAACAAGGCGCTGCCGGGTCCTGCATGCCACCCTCACGAGCAATTGCAGCTCGGACTGTGGCGGGCCATAGGTTTTTTGCTAGACCGATTTTCCAAGTAGATCACCAGGCCATTCTTCCTTGTCTTAGTCCAGAAGCTCCACAGAAACCCGTTCCACAGCGTGGCAACATGGGAGCCGCTGTTAGAAGACGGGTGTGTAACTACGCTTGCCGTGTTCTAACCCAGAACCAACCCCAGATGGGAAATGAGATGTTCTCCAGACTTGGCCGAATCTTCCTGTCCTTCCCCTTTGAGGGATCATCGATCCCTCATCGATGACCTCATCGATGAGGAGGCTGCGGTGCCCAGGGCTTCATGTGCATCACCCCCAGGAAGGGCGAGAGCCGAGTTAGTGCTCTGCGTCTTCCTGAAATCGAGATGGCTTCACTGGCGAAGGGGCACTAGGATCCTCCATGTCCACTTTTGGCTGAGACGGCATTTCAGCTCTTCCGGAAAGCTCGTGTGGATGCCTCTTAGAAATTTGCCCTTTGTTTGACTTGCTTTTAAGGATGGTCTGGAGTCACTAAGCCAGCCAGGATCTTTAGACCTATTTTTGGCACGTTTCTCGGTGTGATAAACGGTGATTCGCTGCCAGTGGAGACCCCTTTTAGCTCTCCAAGGTACAGCTGAACCTGGAAAGGATGCGGGTTCAGGAGGATGTGGATTGCTGGCCCCGGTTAGGAAGGAGAGGCATGCCCCAGTCCCACAGCTGCAATGCACCCTGGTCTCTGCTTTCTGGGGTCCCCCCAGTCAAGCCAGGTGTGTGATAGCAGTTCTTTCACTGGTCAGAGAGGCTGCCGATGTGGATGGCAGGGTGTTTGTTTCTACTCTTCTGATTCCCGTGAACCACATTTCCACCACTACTGTCTATTTAGAAGATTTTTGAAGCATCTGTCCTGACAGCAAAGTGAGGGGGCCCCTCTCGGGAAGGGCAGAGGAGTACGAGGTGAGCACCCATCCCGGAACCACGGCCGTCAACATACCTGGACTCAAAGCCCTGGGCCAGCGCCTTCACTTTTTGTGTGAACTGATGCCGCCAGCCTTTTAGGCCCAAGGAGCTGCTGTTACAAGCCGGCCCTTAGTGTTTTTATTCTTATGAGAAATGAGGGTTGAGGCTGAGCCGAGCGCCTGCCGTGTGTGGGATCCTTTCTATTTCTGGGGTAGCAGTGGTAGCAACCTGGCTAGGTCTGGGGTGGTTATGTTCACAGCCCATTGTGACATCCCACAGGAGGCGACAATCACTGGGACCTGGCCGGGTCTCTGAGGCGCTGTCATAGACACCAGGAGTTGACAAGGGAGGGTCTCGCCTTGGTGCGCCAGGATCGATCACCCCCAGGAGTCCTCCACTGCACTCAGGAATTCTTCTCCGCTTCTGATAGAACGTAGCTTTCCTGCTCCCGGTCTCGACTCCTCCCTGTCATGTCGGGGGCATGTGGTCCAGCCTGGGCAAGGACATTGGGGTTTCAGTGAGGGGCCAAGCAGACCAAGGTCTCAAGGGGACATCCCCATCGTGGCTTTGAGGGAAGCAGCCCCAGCCGCTGACAACAGCTAGATTGGTATGTGTATAAAAGAGAAGGGTACGGCCAGGGAGCCAGATGTGTATAGAACTGGGGTGGGGCCCTTCTGCCAGAGTCCATTTAGCTGTGCATGACATCATTTGAGGGCTCCACTGGTCAATTCCCATTTAGTTAACTCACCCCTAAGGAGAAGGATGGTTGGAACTGCTGCTCTTTGGCCCTGGTAGCCAAGATTGATGATCTTTGTGAACCTTGGATGGCCCACAGGCTGGGCAGTCCCCACCCCTGTGATAAAGAACCAGAGGGAATTTGAAAGAGGGAGCCTTGGGTGATCCAATTGTGTTGGGCAGGTGAGTGATATTTCTTGAAGGGGGGGGGGGGGGGTGATCACCCCTCCTCCTATAGATACCTGATCCCCAGGACCCCCAGTGGTGTCTCACTGGACCCCCCCCTCCAGCCGAATCGATGCAACCCTCTCGCCTTATGTCTGACTCCTTCATCCAGTATTGACGGAGAAGCGCTGTGTCAGAGGCAGCGAGGGAAACAAGCAGACGAAACAATGGCGAAGGCCTGGGGGCCTCGTTCTCAGCACGAAGAACAAACCACAGCAAAGCCTGCACCCGCCCAAGAAGACCAATCAGAGCATTGGGGACCTTCTAACCATTTAAATATCAGCACTTGCCCAAAGACCCAAGTGAAAGAGGAAACTTCTAGATCAACAGCAATGATCGGGCAAATGTCTAGTCTCTAAAATGTACCAGAACACCGACTCAGCAAGGAGGCGATAAGACGCCCACTCAGGAAGAGGGGTCAGATTAGCATGGGGTCCATTCCCGCTCTGTGCAGCCTGGGGCGGGGAGAGCAGAACCGAGTGTCTCTGACTTCTCAGGAGCGAGCTTTGGGGCTGGGATAAAGGACTCCTGGCCTTTCTTCCAGGGTGCTCTGAATACACTTGGACTTTCAACCTTGGGCTTGGCCACTGAACATGTTAGCCATCGGTAGCTTATCTCTAGTCACTCACTCAGACCAAGCCATAAGAGAGGAGTGGGCTATTTTGTTTTATCTATTGATCCATCTCTCTATTTTTCATAAGTCATTTTAGGGGGCTGAGCCCCGGTGGCGTAGTGGTTGTGCGCGGGACTGCGGCCCACTGGGATAGAGGTTCGATTCCAGCTCCACAGAGCAAAGGTTGGGTCTCCTACTCCCACCACCTGAGGGCAGTGATGCCCCCCCCCCCAAAAAAAATCATTTTATTGGGGGCCACTTACAGCTCTGTAACAATCCATAGGTCAATTGTATCAAGCGCATTTGTGCATAGAAGAGGCCATTTAAATGGCTGCTAGGGAAGCTCACTCAAAACTCCGCTCCCAAGATTTTGCTGGAGGTGAAGTAGGCACCTTCTGCCTCGTGTGTACCCACATTCCAGGCTCCCAAAGAGAAAGCAGATGTTCAGCATCAACCACTGTGGCCAACAGTGAAGTGTGTCACACCGCCCGGTGAGGGAGTCATGGAAACTCAGAACCCTTACCTGTTCCTGCAAAAGAGGAGGATGCCACTTAGGCCTGCTGTGTGATCTCTGTCTGCATGGCAGTGATACAAGGCGGAGCCTGGTGAGCCCTGGACATTCATTACAGGTAGGGGTGAAGATGTCCACTGGACAACTCTAATATCAGTGATGAGATCAGAGCTAGACACCAACTCTTCTGGACTCTAGCATCTAACAGGCACCAGTTGCCCGCCATTAAGTTGCTCCTGGCCCATGTGGACTGCATGTGTTTTAGAGTTTGGAATAGGAACCCTGATGGCATAGTAGTTGTGCACTGGACTGGTAGCTGCCAAGTCCGAAGTTCAAAACCACTCGCCGCTCTGTGGGAGAAAGGTAGTGCTTTCTAATCCAGTAAACAGTTACAGTTTTGGAAAACCTCACAGGGGCGGTTCAATCCTACCCTGCAGGGTCGATGTGAATCAGAAATCAACTAGATGGCGGTGAATTTGATATGAGAGGGTTTTCATATGGCCAGCTTTTCTGCAGGTCACCAGCCTTCCTGGGTGGTCTTTGGGTTAGCAACCTCAGGAGTTCTCCCTTTGTCCCATTCAAAAACTCCTTAGCACTGTAGATGGCCTGGAGAGCAAAGGCCACACAGCAAGGGTGGTTCTGGAAGGCAGCGTACTGGCGTTCACCCCAGTCAGTGACCTCTTTGTGCCCCAGAGGAGACCCAGGCACAAAAGAAGTGGCACTCCATCGTTCTTCCCCACCTCCCTGGTGACACAGCCGCGCATTGGCCATAGGTGGGTAGAATCATTCAAATTCCAGAAAGGGCTGATGGGACATAGTTCACAAGACACCCGATCCTTAGACTCTGGAAAATAGAGTCAGTGCCATAAAGCCCTTCACCCCGAGGAAGTTTCTGAACTCAAAACAAGCTCATTGCCATGGCATCCATGTAGACTCAGAGTGAGCCCATCGGACAGGGTTATCCGAAGCTGTGACTGTCGACAGCTTCATCCATCACCCTGGGAGGGGCCGGTGTTGGCAGCCCCACCCCCACCCTTCATGGTAAGAATGAGCCATTTGGCTTCATTCTACCTGGTCTCTGGGGATCATAATGAGATACATGCGTGGTCCAGTGGTAGACCATCCATTTCAAAACAATTCACAGATCAAGATCTATAGGAAAATCCGAGCCAATCTTCTCGCTCGAGTCTGTATTCCCCACTCCGCCCCATCGAGTGCCTCGTTTGTCATCTGCACAGCCTTTGTTCTTACAGTTTCCAAACATAATTCATTGGTGATGTGCAGCGTCTCGTAGGAATGTGTCCTAAGATGAGTCATCTATTTGAACGCCCATCTTCCTTTCCTTTTGGACTCTACCAACAAATATATCTTGGACAGATGGAAGGGGCCCGCTGGCTGATGTCCCCGTTCAAAATGCAGCGCCTTTCGCCCAGCAGGCTTTCTTTCCGTGCAGCGTGCCAAGAATAATATTGACATGTTTGTGAAGCCTGCCATCTGATACTGCTGTAAATGTATGCAAATCTATTTGGACAGTAAAGCGAATGGATTCATTAGCCTTCCGATGTCTAGGAGTGGGTGGAGGGACACCAGGAAAAGACTGCCTGCCCCTTACATGATCTGGCCCTGAGTTGGAAGTGAATCAAGTGTTTATACCTTTGAACCCCAAGATCTGAATTGTGTCTCAGCTTTTCCCCTCAGGGATGGCGTGGTAACTTGAATAAAGTGCAGCATAATATTCTAGTGGCCATAGCTGACAGGGTTGGTCATTTTCAGCACAAGCTAGTTGGACGTTTAAGAAGATAGTCGGCATATCTTTGTCATGCATCCCCCCCTTGGGACCAGGCCACTCCTGGATGAACCCGCAGATGGAGACGCTCTAAAAAATGCAAAATCAAACTGTTGGCCCTAAGTGCACGCGATTTAAAAGTCCTGGGAAATCAAAGAATGAAAATGATGTTCATATTTGGCAAAAACAGCCAACCCAAGGAGTCGTCTCTTAGAAGCTCAAATTTCCCTTCTTCCTTTGCTTCCAAAGAAATATGCTTTGAGCCTGGTCCTCGGTCCAGTAGCTGACCCCTTGTGCCATTTCTTAAATTCCTGGGCTAGTCTCTCACAGCGCTCAAGTGTTTCGATGGGTGTTTTTGTTTTTTGACATAGTGGCAACTGGTTTAATAATCTCTTGCCTTACTTACCCTACCCCAAAATAAAAATTTTTAAACCTACTTAAAACATTACAGGACAAATGTGCGCATAAGCAGGTGTGGTGAAGAAAGTGGATGGTGCCCGGCTATCAAAAGATGTAGCATCTGGAGTCTTAAAGACTTAAAGGTAAACAAGCAGCCATCTCGCTCAGAAGCGACAAAGCCCACATGGAAGAAGCACACCCGTTTCTTTGACCACGAGGTGTCAAAGGGATCCGGTGTCAAGCATCAAAGAACTAAAAAAATGTATCATTATAAATGAGCGGGGGGTATAGCTTGGGGACCCAAAGCCCATCAATAGGTGCTGCAACATCCCCTTGCAGAGGGGTTGGAGGATGGAGAAGAACCTCTCAAGGTACCGTGTGGGAACAATGAAATATGCAACTTTCCTCTAGTTCTCAAGTGCTTCCTCCACCCACTATCATGATCCCAATTCTACCTGACAAATCTAGCTAGACCAGGGGATGTACACTGGAGCCGGAAACATGGGGAATGCAGGATAGGAGATCCCTTCAGGACCAGTGGTGGGAGTGGTGATACCAGGAGGGAAGAGTGGAAGGGGGGAAACAATTGCAGGGATCTACATGTGATCTCTCTGGAGTATGGACAGTGGGGAAGTGGGTGAAGAGACACATCAGACAGAGTACGATATGAAAAAGTAATAACAATTTGTAAATTATGAAGGGTTTATGGGGGAGGGGACCAGGGGAGGGAGGGGAAATATTGGGGGCTGGTACTAGGGGCCTAAGTGGAGGGAGGATGTTTCGAGGATGATGATAGCAACAGGTGTGCATATGTGGTCTGCATACAGTTGACGTATGTATTGGTCATGATGGGAGTTGTATGAGCCCCCAGTAAAATGATTTATAATTTAAAAAAAAGGATTAAATGGCAGCCTCATACCTTCTCAAGGCATCCCATGTTAACTAGTTTTGAAAATAACCTCTTTTGTGTGCTGCAAGTGACACGTAACAAAACACTTGTCATTTCCCCTGGTCCTGTGGGGTCGCTCTCCTGAGTTGACATCTACTTGATGGCCCTTAAGGATCCTTTAACAGAACTCCCCTCCCCACCCCTCTACCCACCAGGGTGCAATTTCCAGCTGGTCTGGAAGGAGGGCCACACAGTTAGAATCATCCGCCACTCAAGATCAAAAGGGCAGCACAGAGGCGAGAGCAACCTTCGGAGGGGTTCAGGGAGGAGGCAGGCCAAGGGGTGGCATAGTGAGATGAACCGATGATCCACTTTGTCAAGCCTCCCCCCAAACCCACCACCACTGAGTCAATTCTGACTCATAGTGAACCCCTCTCGGTTGCTCTGCTCACAGCTCGAGCTCACAGAGATTGGAAAACCTTGCCGGCTTCCTCGGGTGATGTTTTGGCTTTAGAACCACAGCAAAGACCGGCTTTGTCCTCCGTCTCTTGCGTGGGTCTTCCAGGCAACCCGGAGCTGCGTGCCTCCTTGCATGATGAAACAAAGGGTCCTATCACCTGGGTCCTCCCCAGTCCAGCTTGTCTCATCTCATTTCCACAACATTCCCACAGCGACACCTCTGATGCCTCCCCCTCTGCTCCAGCGGCCCACGGCCATCTTTGTAGTCTTTGTGTGTAAACATTCGAGACATCGGTTTGATCATGAGAAAATCAAAATTTTTTTCTTTTTTTTTTTGGGGGGGGGGGGGGTTGGCATCACTGCTCTCCGGTGGTGGGAGTAGGAGGCCCAGCCCCACTGCTGGAATTGAACCTCCGTCCCAGTGGGCTGCAGTCCCATGCACAACCACTACGCCACCGGGGCTCAGCCCCGAGAAAATCAAATTTTATTGGTCTGAGCACACGCTAGCTAAGAGGTCTCGAATGACTGAGTGTCTCTGAGAATCGCCATGCGTATGTGTACAAGGAGCAGGTCATGATGAAGGACACTGGAATGAGGTCGTCGTGGTGCCACGCCAGGTTGCTAGCCATGTGGGACTCGACTCCAGTGAAGGGTCATCTCAGAAAGTCACAGGACCAGTTCTCCGCTGGGCTTACGGGGTCACATGCATCAGTGCCAGTAGGTGGCACTGAATTGGTTGGGTTTTGTTTTTCCCTGCCCCCACTCCCACTCTTGTTTTCTTTTTAAAATCATTTTATTGGGGCTCATATAACTCTTCCACACATACATCCATTGTGTCGAGCACATTTGTATATTTGCTGCCATTACCATTCTCAAAACATTTGCTTTCGGCTGAGCCCTGGTAGCGTAAGTGGTTGGGTGCGGGACTGCGGCGCGTGGGCTTGGCGGTTCAAATCCAGCAGCGGCTCTCAGGAGCAGTTCTGAGTAGCTCCCACGACCACCAGAGGGCAGTGATGTCCCCCAAAAAACAACAAACAAAAACAACATTTGCTTTCTACTTGAGCCCTTGCTATCAGATCCTCATTTTTCCCTCCCTCTTTGCACCCCCCCCATGAACCTTTGATAATTTATAAATTGTCATTTTTCCATGTCTTACACTGTCTGATGTCTCCCTGCACCCATGTTTCTGTTGTCCTTTTCCCAGGGAGACGGTTACATGTACATCCTTGTGATCGGTTCCCCCTTTCTACTTCCCCTTCCCCTCCTGGTGTTGCTACCCTCATTAGTGGTCCTGAGGGGTCTATCTGTCTCGGATTTCCTGTGCTTCCAGTTCTTATCTGTATAAGTGGTCTAGCCTGATTTTAAGGTAGAATTGGATTCATGATAGTGGGGGGAGGGTAGGAAGCATTAAAGAACTAGAGGAAAGTTGTATATTTCATCGTTGCTACACTGCACCTTGACTGGCTCATCTCCCCCCTGACCCTTCTCTAAGGGGATGTCCAGTTGCCTACAGAGGGACTTTGGGTCTCCACTCCGCCACTCCCCCTCATTCACAATGATGTGATTTTTTGTTCTTGGATGCCTGATACCTGATTCCATCGAGTTTGGTTTTTTCTGATTGTTGTGGTTGTTTGACTTTTATACAGGCAGGTTTTCAGGAATCTGTTTGGCCCTGCACCAACCTTACATGTCAGCACTGTGCTCCGTGAGCTCGTCGGTGGCTGGCTCTTTCCCACCAAAGTGGATCACCAGACCTTTCTTCCAACATCCTCTGGGTGGGTTGGAACCTACAACCTTCAGGATAGCGGCTAAGAGCGTTAACTAACCCTTTGCACGAGCCCCGGCCTCCACGTCGTGAGCTCACAACTTCTTACACTGGGGAAGAAAACCCCCTTGGGCTCTGGACCCGGCCTGGTCTACGCTGGACTTTTCTCCGGGGACAGAGGCTACTCCGAGGTGTCCCACAGGCTGCCTGTCCACAGCCGGGCCGTGGCTCCGGACTGGGCATGGCTCTCCTGGCTTCCTGATTTGTTAGTGAGGCCAACTCGGTGACTCCCTGAGCCTTGTGGGTAGCACTTGGCCAGCAAATTTATGGCCAGGTGCAGTGACATACAAGGACACTAAACAGATGGTGCTGCTCTGCTTCTGTCCGTGGGTCACAGAGGAGAGAGACTTCTCGGTAAACAGGACTGAAAATGCTCATCTTGTGACAGCATGGCATGTGGATGAGGCCAGGAGGCGACAAAGAAAGGCTTAAGCCAGCCCTCCTCTCTGTAGCCACCGAGGCCAAGGCCTTCTCCATGGTGCGTGTGAGAGGGACACACCGTGAGACTGTCCAGAATCCAGTTTCCCTGTCTGCCCCGGGGACAGAGGCCGAAGAGCTCTGCGACCCTGCGCATTTCCGAGTGGCACCAACTGGCCGCCCGGGGACAGGTTCTGGGTGAACCCGGCGTCCAGTTTCAACATCCGTTTGTTTCCCAGCCCACTCCCTTGACCTCCATTCTTTTCCTGTACTCTCCAGACTTGTCCCATTTCCAGCCATTAGTCCCAAGAGCAATGGCTTTTCAAAGGAAAACTTACATAGAACTTTCTAGAGCTTGTTCTGCTGTGCCTACATTCTTTTTTTTATTCAAAAATCATTTGCTTCTACACCTAAGACAGACTCGGCCGGCTCTGGTAGCAGAGAGCGGAAGGTGCAGACCACCGCTGTGCCGTCCGGGCCCCTCCCCTGTGCGTGGTCAGCGAGAAGCTGGGTGGAGGGACCGTCCTGAAGAATCGTATCCCTGCGCTTGGGCTCAGCCTTGCTTCCTTTTGAACTCAGCTCGACTTCTTTGAAGGATCGGTCGGTCCTGGGTCGCGTCTGTGAACGCGTGCCAGTGGGCCTGCCTTCTTTAATTTGTGGGAAGGGAGCGCGCCTGGGGGATCGGCTTATTGCCGTGCTCCCATCCATCATACTTTGGGGGACGGTCCTGGTGAAAGATGAGGAATTCGGATGGGGAGTGGGGTGGCGGGGGATGGAATGCCGCCAGCGAGTATGCTTCAGCCACCTCCACCTCAGGAGGTTTCCCCCGCAGCTCCATTTCAAAGGTGTACCCCACCTCCAGGTTCCTGGAGGCCACCCAGCTTTAATTAGCTGCTTATCTCTCCTCCTCCTCCTCTTCTTCCTCAGCTGCTCCCCCCCCCCTTCTTGTGTTGAGAGAGCAAGTTCAGCCCTGTGCTGCCTCTGAAGCCCCAGGATCCTGAAGATACCAGCGGTTCTCGGTCAACGGAAATGCCAGGCCCAGACAGCACACTCTCACCCTTATGCACCTTCTCTGCCCCTGCCACTGCCCCTTGCCCTTCCTTAAATCCCTTCCTAGTGCATCTCCTGCCCACAACATTTGTCATGGTTCTTAGGAAAGGGCACCAGCCCCTCGTGGACTGGACCTCTCTGCTGTGTACTTTCCTGCTTCATGCAGGCTCCCTTTGTTAGCACCCTAGGTCCTTTCTTCTCGTCCACCGCCCGTCAAGGTTCAGGGGGTCTCTTGCCAGGTGGCGCCAATTGAAGAAAGAGCCAGTCCTAGGGGGGACATTAGTGATTATGGGGCCACCAGGGGCTCAGAGTTCTCAGATCCATCCTTCAAGATGCCCTGCCGTTCCCCTGAGCATGCAGCAAAGTTTCTTGGTTTTGGTGCAGAGCAGAAAATCTCACCCAGAATCTCCGCACCGTGATGTTGATTCTGACTCATACCCACTCTGTCAGTCCGGGTAGACCAGAGGAACAAATTAGGGAAGAGGTTGATACACAAGAATAATGGAATATTGAGAAACCGTGCCGGCCCAGTCCAGATCAAGTCCATAAATACAATATTAGCCCATATGTCTGATACCATCCCATGCAGTTCTCTTCAGATACACAAAACACATGCAATGACATCAAATGCAGGACATTCACAGGCCAGTGGATGGGAAGTCTTGTGGATCCAGTGGCACTGTAAGCATCTCAGCGCTAGCAGACGTCTCCATGTGTTCCCTTCAGCTCCCAAACTGACTGCCTCAGGGTAGCATCTCATCAGAAATGTCTCACAAGGAGTGAGGAGAGAGAGAGAGTCTCCCACCTCCAAGGAGGAATTACAGGAGTTCCCAGAATCCTCCAGAGAAGGGCCCCGACACACACACACACACACACACACACAGGCCTCATAGACTAAATTGTGATTGATATGCTAGAGTCCACCCCTGCACTCTTAATCCTCAAATTGACAGCAGACTTTGTAGCTACTATACCCACTTAACAACCCCTGTGAGTTACTAAGACAGTAAATAATCACTTCTGTAGAGAGCCTCAACTTTCTCTTATGGGGCCGCTAGAGGTTTCAAACCTCTGACCTGGTGCTTAGCAGTCCAGTGCCTGGCCCACTAGGCCACCAGAACTCCTCCATAGCAGAAGCCACCTCCTGACCACTATAAGTAAATGCTGCTCTTCTGTGAACTTTAGGACCTGGTTCTGTGCAGCCTCTCAGGCAAGAATGGGTGTCATTGTTTCTGCTGCCTCTTGGCCACTGCCCCACTCTGCCATGACAGCGCAGGAGCGGCTGTGTGGTTGTCAGGCACACCGACTTCTGTTCACAGCACCCTCTACACACACAGCAGAGTGAAACGGCCTGCCCTACCGGGGCTGTTAGGTTTGATGAGCCCATCATTGCAAACTCTCATCATAAACATATAGGTGTGACTGGGCTCCAATAAACTTTATTTGCAGACATCAGCAGCCGGCCAGATTTGGCCCACGGCATGCAGTTTGCTGACCCCTGATATAAAAGACAAAAGAAAATTGTGCAGTTTCGTATTGGGGTGATGAACACAGAGCGTAGTCTCTGGATTCCCTAGACTCTTGCCATCACATTATGTGCTGCGCTGGCGAAGCAGTCCTGACCCTGGTGACCCAGTAGGACAGAGTAGAACCGCCCCCTGGGATCCCTAGGCTGTCATCTTCAGGAGCAGGAGCCCTGGTCGGGCTGCTAACCGAGAGGTCCACAGTTCAAAACCACCAGCCAGCTGAGCCCTGGTGGCGTAGTGGTTGTGCGCGGGACTGCGGCCCACTGGGATGGAGGTGCAATTCCAGCTCCCAG